>NCSJ02000122.1:0-119810 GCA_002812745.2 Scytalidium lignicola
TGAGTAGTACTGGTGAACGTGCTCTAATATGTTTTTTAGTCACCACCGAAATGAAGTCGATATGCTTTTATTCAAAGAGCTGGTCATACTTGACGCACTTAGGCTGCCAAAGATCAGTTTCGTCAAATTGCCATCTAAAATCTCCCACCTGGGCCCCCATGATCAGGTCCGCCATGCTCCGGTCTTTTCCCTCCAGGCGGTGGTCGAGGCCCCCGTCCGAACCCCATCCGAATCAACGGCCACATAGGAATGAAGCATTTCTCGTCCCAAGCACATTTCTCCTCGCAAGAAACCCATTCTCCAGCCCACCCAAGCCAGGCCATGAGTTCCTCTACGCCTTCAATCCAGCGATTTATCTCTTCCCTTAATACTCCTAACATGGAACGTGGCGGTGCTGTGTGGGAGGGGGCGTTAAAGTTGGAGTACCAAACTCTTTCCATGGATAATCCAACATCGACGAGCACAGAACATATTCCTGACATGACTTCTTCGGTAGCCCATTTCAGCGTGGATTCTTCTGGGCCGATAAAGACACCTTCAAGGGGGTCTAACAGCCGTGTGTAGTGGAAACGACAGCGCAAATATGTATCTTTGAAAAGAGTTGAGTTTACCATCCAACTTTCTTCAGATGTCTTGTTAGGGTATTCGAGAAACGGGAGTAAGAATGAGTGAGTTCGGTCTCGAACTCTCGCGGCCCAGTCCCGCACTTCAGACGCGTTCTTCTTCGTTGGGCCGTCGAAAGTCTGTAACACCTTGAGAAAGCTTGCGAGATCCGTGGCGTATGTTTGAACAATCTCGTTTGTGAGAACAGTCCAGTCCATACCGCTGCAGTTTTCGGAATTGGAAAGGAGATGAAGGAGAACTCGTTCCGAATCTTCTCTTATTATTGTTGCATCTTCAAGTGAGGTATTCGTAAGTGTATGCGCTCTTCGTCTTCTTGTTAAAGCAGCAAGTCCTTGAGATCTAGTCCCATTACTTCCAGGACCGGCCCAGAATCCTTCTTTCGTAAGATTGAGATTCTTCTGCTCCTCTGCTGCTCTCGAGATTGCTGTGCTCATAAATTTTGGAGAATAATAGTTCATAAACCCGCATCCTAGAATCTTAACTCTTGTCTCACCCATTCCAGGTCCATAGCCAGAAGAGCCATAGTGTGATGCACCAGCCATGAACCAATTCGAAGTCAGCGTGCGGGAAAAGGGCTCACGGCCCCAATCCCGACGCCAGTTCGGAGGAACTGGTGGGTTGGAGGGATCTGTAGCACGGTCTGTTTTCGTTGGTAACGGAGGAAGGGGATAATAACTCGTAGGCAAAGATTCCTCTTCTCCCTTTCCTTCTACCAACTCACCCTCTTCACCGTCTTCACTAGGAGGCAACAACGGAGCAGTAATGTTCAGATGACTGACAAGCCGAATACTCACACTCGAAAAGTTACACCAGATCATCTCAAACCCAGCATTCATCCTCACGATGCCTTCCACTCCCCATCCACTCCCACCAAGCTTTTTCTCCTTAATCCAATCACATAATCCATGCGCACGTGCATACTCGTCCCAGAGTCCTCGGAAACTTCCATCTGGTCGTCCGGGCCGGAAATATTACCGTAGATATGTAGCATCTGCGTATCAAGCTGCCCTGTGCCCATCAAGGCAGCAGATTCCCCGTCAAAATAGATGCATTTGACCGCGCGCGTCGTTTGGTATGTAAGCATGTGGGAATTTCTTGTGCCACCGGTAATACCGTAGCTCATCCCACTGTAAAATGTTAGATAGAGGTTGACAAAAGGGCCTTTTAGAGGGAAAGGAGCATGCACATGTCAAAAGCAAACCATTCTGGGCTTGGTGGTACCTCGTCATCTGTGCGACCATGGTATAGCTTTGTGAATGCTGCTACCTCGCAGGGAGCAATGCTGTACCCGTTCGGAAAGAACGTATTAGGCCACTGTTGTAGAAGGCCATATGCGGAGGCAAAGTAATGAGGTGCTGAGGAGGAAAAGTTAAAGTTCCAGGAGCTTCTCGATTCATTCACCTCCACTTCGTGGCTTAGGAGTGGTTGCTGATGAGATGAGGCGAGTGCTACCCCTGAGACGATTGAGAGGGAGAATAGGAGTCGTCCAGCAACTCTATCCATAAAAATTATCATTCTGGCAACAACGTACACCGTAGAGTCGATGTTTTACATGTTTCAACTTATCTTGAATCAATATCTTGTCAGATGATTCTGGAGCGATAAGAAAGTTGTGGATGCTGACTAAGCAAAGATGGTTACGCGTACACCGTCAATTCCGGTTTCTAAACCCGTCTCCTTCATTCCAATGTCATCGTGTAGTTAACGTTATCATTTTCATCCAGATTTATATAAAAACAAAATATTCCTAGTAGATGGACCCGAACCTGGTCATAAATATTGCTAGCTCACTATTATAGTCGCTCGCGGCTATAACAATAATCATTGCCTATAATAAAAATGTGACACGATAGGAGGGTTCATTTCCCTCATAGTTACTCCATACTCTGCTCGTAATGGAAAGCATGAATTTTGTCTTACCTAAAAATACAGCGCATTTCGTATATCTTCCCCATTTAATTATTTAAGTTAAAAGTTAATGAGAGCTATGAATATATATATATATATTGAATCTATGTCTTCTTCCCCCTCTATGATCTAAATTATCTACCGAGGCTAGGCGACTTTCAACCGGGTTTGTTTGATATCACGAGGAGATCGTTTTTGGTATACGGCTTCAAGCTAATTTTCCCCGCTGTTGCTTCCTCGGGATCAGAAACGCAAAATTATTGGAGCAGAGATTCAGCGGAGCGTCAGTTTCCGCTTGAAATGCAACTTCCCCCTCTTTCATAGCCTTTTCCTAAGTCATTCTAACAACATAGTTCTTCTTTCTTCTTTCTTTATTATTATTTAGCCATCTAAATTTAATTTCTTGTGTAGATAAGAAGCGTCCATAGTATACAAAGCACCAGGCTCTATAAAATTGGCAGCCGCAATCGTCACCTGAGAAAGCATATACTGTCACAAGTATTACACTTGTCTAACTTATTCTAACCCTTCTATTTCACCACAACATCCTTAGCACCATGTCCCGTCTTAGTGGGAAAGTCGCCATTGTCACAGGTGCAGGATCCGGATTTGGAGAAGCAATTGCCCACGCATACGTCTCTCAAGGTGCTCATGTCATAATTGCAGATATTGCGGAAGAGGCTGGTAACAGGGTTGTTCAGGAGATTGGGAATAAGAAATACCCCGGTGGAGGAACCGCGGCTTTCATTAAATTCGATGCCACAAAACGAAGCTCATGGGAAGACAGCCTCAAACTCGCCCAAGACAAATTTAACAAACTCGATATTGTCGTAAATAACGCCGGCACCACTTACAAGAAACAGCCAAGCATGGGAGTCTCCGAAGCCGACTTTGATAGAATTATCGCTGTCAACGTAAAAAGCATTTATCTTAGCGTGTCAGTAATTATGCCATATTTCACTGAGAGGAAGGCAGGAGTGTTTCTTAACATTTCATCTGTGGCCGCAACTCGAGTTCGACCGGGCCAGGTGTTCTATGGCGGAACAAAGGGGTTTGTCAACACTGTAAGCACGAAATTCCTCTTACCTGCTTTCCTTAGAATATGAAATTGATTTCATACAGATCACCCAAGGTCTTGCCGCAGAGTACGGGCCATTGGGAATACGTGTGAATTCCATATGTCCTTTGCGAGCTGCAACTCAACTACTCGAATTATTCAGCGGGGTCCCTGACACCCCAGAAGAAAGAGCACGCTTTTCAGAGACAGTACCATTGAGACGGATGACTGAACCAAACGATGTTGCCATGGTTGCTGTTTTCCTGGCGAGCGATGAGGCTTGTTTTGTTACCGGTGTAAACATGCCCGTTGATGGGGGGCGTTTAGCTGTATAGGACACTATTCGTAGCACTAATAAATTCTAATGAGCCCCCGACATTAGCATTCAACAATGAAATGATGTCTGTTACGTCCAGGTGACGCAGCTTATCATTGCCACATGGTGTGTTCTTCGATAAACTCAAAAGCTTCGTGCTAGTAGTACGGATTTCTAATTCCGCGTTCCGATGTATCACAAGGGAGCCCGTTCTTGCAGATCTGACATTGCAATTGGTATATCAACTCCCACTTTTGGAGGTGGTACGGAGGTGCAGCGGTTAAGTATTTTTTGGCACTAGTAAGGTGGCTTGAATAGAGGGGGGAACCCCTCTTTTACCATATTGAGTAGTAATCCCTATAACTATCAAATTTGTTTATTTAAAAGTAGAAAGGATTACTGCTTAATTTGGACAAGAATGGTGTACTGTACAAAGGGACTTCCCTTACTAGCGCTATATGAACTTAACCTCCGTAGTAAAGAGAATGCACATTGGTTCGGAGCTTCATACGCCGAGACCCTACCTCTCCTCTCTGAGGATTGTGGGCCATTTCCCCGCAAACCTGGGAAGCATCGACTCATCATGCTGTGGGGGTACTCCTAATGCAAGGGAATATCCATTATAATCGTAAGCTCCACGTTTCCTCGGAGTCCGGGGAGGGTTACTAGAGTAGTTCTCCTAGCTTGCTTGCATGCATCCGAACCCCGCACTCACAAAATCTGGGGAACCGGAGCGTTCCGACCTTCAACTTTAACATCATCTAACTCTAACCTCCGGGTTCTTCTGCTCTACTTCTGCAGATTGGTGATATTATCCGTCATTGCTCATCCATGTCCCCTCACCATTATGGCTGGTACCCCTCCGGGTGGCCAGGCAAAAGTCCTGGCTAAGGCCTGTCAATGGTGTCGATTGAGGAAGACCAAGTGCGATACGAAGAGGCCCAGCTGTGGATCCTGTATAGCACAGAAGCGCCACTGTGTGTACAACTTACAACCCCCCAGGGAAAGGTATGGTAGATGCTCCGATCTCTACGTTTCAATTCCAATCGTGTTTCTCGATTGCTTTAAAGCACGCTAATGACTCGTCAGGCCAACGAATGCTGTTCTCCGTGCTTTACAGAATGAAGAGCGCAAGCTCAAGCAGGTCATCCTGCGCTTGAAAAATTCCTCGCCTGCTGAAGTCTCTAAGATCTTAGAGAGTATTACTTTTTCAGAGGGCAGCGAAACAATCTGCGTCCCAGAATCTCCCCGACCAGCAAGTCCAGTCCAGAATCCCATACCGGATGAAGAGCCTGTCGTCACGATAGAGCAAGATGGCTCTGCCAGCCGGCAGCCCGCCATTCCTGGAGATCAGGATGCAACTGATGGAGAGGATCAGAATCTGGATACCTCGCCATTCTATTGTATTAATGAAATGGGCCATCTTGATAGTTTTGGTCCATCATCTGCTTTTAAATCCTCGTCTCAGCCTCCAGTGTCTATAGATCCCGTGATAGACCATCATATTCGAAATAGTCTCATAACCAATGCGGTGCTCGAACGTCAACGCGAGCACGAGCTCAGGTCTCGCACGAGTATTGACGGTGTCGAAATTGATCTTGCCATGCACTTACTTGATGTTCACTGGAGCAGACAGCACCACACCCTTCTCTTGACATACCGACCTGCAATCATGCGAGATCTCCGGGAGGGCGGACCTAATTGCTCCGTCTTTCTAATCAATGCTATGTTCGCATGTGCAAGCAAATATTCCAGACGGGATGAAGTTCGTGATGATTTTAAAGATCCTAAAACCGCCGGTAGAAGGTTTTTCAGGCGATGCGATGAGCTTCTTTTCACGGAGTCTCTTTTAATGGTTCCCAGTGTGCCATCTGTAATCGGTCTCTTTCTGTTGGGATCTACGTTTATCTCACTTGGCGAAACCTCGAAAGGGTGGCTTTATTCAGGCTATGCTTTGCGGATGATCTACGATCTAGGTCTTCATATCGATATTAAACAGACATTAGAGAACGCTGAGGAAGTAGAAATTCGAAGAAGAGTCTTCTGGGGAGCTTTTATATCGGATAAGCTGCAAAGCCTTTATCTTGGCCGACCAATGGCAATCCATCTGAGAGATGCTCATGTATCACGCCATCTTATGGATACTTTTGAGGAAAAGGAGATCTGGAAGCCATACACAGATCCTATGTTCCCTGACACCCTAGCTGATACTGTCGTTGATGCCTCGCAACCATTTATATTATCTATATCAACCTTTCAACAACTATGCTCGTTATCGCAGATTATGACGCAAATTATCAACAAGTTTTATGTGGTTGGGGCAACAGCAACCAATGCGAAGGCAAATCTTCAGACGGTAGATAATTCACTTAACACATGGAAGAGAGATCTTCCTGCAGGCCTGGAATATGATCCAGCAATAGTCCTGGAACCCGGTGCTCGTAAGCCACCACCGAATTTGCTCCACCTCCACTGCCTGTACCACGCTCTTATCATACTCGCCCATCGACCCTTATTATCAGATGGCCATCTTCGTACAGCAACTGCACCCGTCTCATCGTGGAGACGATGCTCAGAAGCGGCGCGGAATATCACAAACATTGCTCTAGCCTATCAAGCTTCATACTCCTTTCGTGGTGGCCCATATTTGTTAGCATATGCTCTATATGTCGCCTGCACTATACATGTACGGAATGCTGTGGCGCTGGAAAGCAACCAACCCGGGGAGAATTGCTCGTTGCTCATGGCAAGCCTGCATTATCTAGAGGAGCTCACCGTCCCGAACCCAGGAGTTGCCAGGCCAGTTGGGATCATCAGAAACCTCGTGGCCACGAGCGGCTTGAGTTTTATAATAGATGTAAACGGGCAGCCGCCTCAAGATAACTGGGACATCAATGTCAATGAAATACTACGAATGTTCCCTTCAAGAACTCTCGATCCGCAGGACTACTCTCAAACGCGGCGTACGTGGTACAGCTCTGGATTTGAGAATGCGTTGAATGAAGATGTGTTGTATGGTTTCATGGATCCATCTACTTTACCTTGCGATTTTGCTCCACCTGCTTTTAGTATTGAATCGTTATAGTTGCGATATATTATAGCATAATTATACCGAGTAGATTTCCCTTCCACTAGCTAACTTTCGAGACTAATTTAAAAATAAATTTGAATATAAATATACTGAAGATAATTAGTTTATATAAAAACAATTAATTTTCCTGTCACTACTTCACTTTCTGATGCGCGCATTTCAAGTATCTACTGCGCCATCTCCATTGCATCCTCCACCCATAGTTATCTAAAACGGAGAGGATTCTCGTATAGAGTACTGTGGTACTCTGTTAATAAAGAACAACAGCGGGAACTACCCAATAAGGTTTATTAGCGCTCCACTATTAGCTATGTTGCAGGGCAATATAGTAATGGAAGCTTTCTATCCGGATGTACTCCGTTCCCCCACACTTCCGGATGGTCGACTTCCGAGCGCCCCAAACCCCTTGACTGCAATGTTCCTGCAGCTGGTTACGATGAGATTTGTGTGTGGAACTCTTTAATAGACGTCGTTAACTCAGAAGTCACTGTATATACAGTATTGCTAAGAGCCCATACATCTCCCTTAGGCTGTTTGTTCCAGCGTCCCCGCACCCTTGAAAATGGCAACGGCCTCTAGCTGGAAGATGGTTCAGGAGAACCAGATCAAACTCTCCATTTCTGAGGCGCGAAAACTCCTCCAATCTGCTCTTCTTGCTGTCGGCTATAACGATGATGACGCTGACACAATCAGTGCCCATCTTATGGACGCCCAATTGCGAGGGTACGGTCCTACTGGCCTTGCACGAGCACTCACGATTGCTCAGCGGGTTGGTCAGAATCCGGTTGGTAGGGCAGATATGATCATGACACGTGAGACAACTGCATCAGCTCAGCTTGATGCCAAAGGTGCCATAGGTTATCTCGCAGCATACCATGCCACGGATTTGGCTGTGAAGAAGGCTAAAGCAGGAGGGGTTGGAATTGTTGGGGTGAGCAATACGTTCTTCGCTGGCATGCTATCATACTATGCAGAGATGTGTACGAGACAGGACCTGGTCGTTATGATTGCTGCCAGTGCGGGGCCTTGGGTTGCACCATACGGCAGCTACACGCCTCGTTTTGGGACAAATCCCTTTTGTATCGCGTTTCCGTCAGGAAGCAGGCAGCCCATCATCTGGGATATTGGGACGTCCAAGATTATCCATGCGCAGGTGAAGCTCGCACAATTGATGGGCGAGGAGTTGCCTGAGGAGACAGCGTATGACAAGGAAGGCGAAGTGACTAGGGATCCGTTCAAAGCAATGGAAGGAGCAATGGCTGTTTGGGGAGGGCATAAGGGAAGTGGATTAGCCGTAGCAATTCAGTTGTTGGGGACATTGGCAGGTGCCCCGGCACATACGGGTGACACCGAAGGTTGGGGGTTACTAGTAATTGCGATGGATCCAGAGATGTTCAGACCGATTGATGAGTTTAAGAAGGAAGTTGACGATTATTCACAGACGATCAGGAGCAGCCAACCGCTGAAGGGACATGGGCCTACTAGAATGCCGTTTGATCGCAGTTGGGAAATCCGGGAGAAGACAAGGGAAGGCGGGTTCGTGCAGGTAGAAACTTCTGTTGTGGACGGTCTAAATAATCTTATATCAAGAAACAAAAAGTAGTCTTCAAGGGATTTACTATAATTTTGATTTTTTCCCGGTTTTACTAATGGCCCGAAAAGGAAGAATATATTCCTTTATCCCATTTTGAATCATTCTTCTCTAACTCTGAAGAATAGAGAAATCTTGTAATACTTCTTCATATATAGTGGATATTATGACGGTAATTTGTCTCATTTTTCACTGAATGTATAATACTTTCAAGGATGATGAGACTACATTGTGATACTTGATGAATCTTTGCCACCTAAGACTAATCGAAGAGGAGTATAGTAGGTTAGCCAGTACTGTCTTTTCTCCACCTTATTACCGGGTCGGGCATCTTTTGTTATGCCTTACCTTTTAAACTTCTCTACTGTGAGAAAGACTTCTTATAATGAGCAAATTGTAAGAATCGCCAGGTAGGATTATCCGTAAAGTAAACAAACAATTGCAAATTAATATCATTTACACTTATGAAGTTATGATTCTAATTTTCTCGATAAACCTAGATATATGTACTTATTCAGGGAACTTATTCTTCCACTCTTCGTCTCCTCCAATCCACCGGTATATCACTTTGGAATCCATCCCAGCACAGCGTGGATCCTGCCCAGCCTCTACATACGAGTTCCACGTAGTCGGCCCAATACACAACTTTGCTCCAACCCTTTTGCAGGCTTCAATCGTCAACCCGATGTCCTTCTTTACATACTCGATCTTAAAGCCAGGCTTATAGCCTTTCGATGCCGGAGCCTCTGGGCTCAACCCAGGAACCGGATTTGCTCTCTGTTGGTTCCGGTTACAGCCAGTGGACACTGCTAGGATTTGCTGCAGGATCCTAGGATCCATGCCGGACTTGATAGCAAAATTAAACATTTCCGCATTCAAGAGAGTCATTGATGAACTGAGATAGTTGTTGCAGAATTTAGCTGTCAGTCCAAGGGATCTGCCCCCGCAGGTGAATATGTTGGCACCCATTAGAGACATCAAAGCTTTCAGCAGTGGTAGGTTAGGATCTGTCTCGACAGAGCCGATCATGAACGTAATTGTGCCCCGCTTGGCGCCTGCAGTGCCTCCGGAGACGGGAGCGTCATAGAAAGATGCATTAGGATGGCGGGCCTTCGTTTCGTCGCCAACTTCGATTGAGCTGGCTGTATCAATAGTGCTGCTGTCGATGAGGATCTTGCCGCTCAGGTCGGCGGCAGCGAGTACACCAGTTTCAGGCGTGAGGTAGACGGCGCGAACATGTTTGCCTTCGGGAACCATTGAAACAAGGATTTTCTACTCATTCACCACCTAGTTAGCTTCCAGAGTTACTTTAAGACTAGTATATATAGATTAATCTATGGAAAGGAGTTACAAACGCTCTTCTCGGCGACTTCTCTAGAGTTGCCACAGGGGTCGAGCTTGGCCACTGCGCCCGACTCTTTTAAACCTCTCTCCATTGATTCTGGTAATACATCGTAGAAATGCACCGTGGATGTCTCTGGAAGCTTGGATACAAGATTACAAAACATTGGAAATCCCATATTCCCCAGCCCTATGAAGCCGATATGCGGAGGTAGTGTAACTTGTAAGGAGCCCATATTGCAATGCTGTTGCCGGTGAAGCTATACTGGTTATTATTTATTAACGATAGCAGTTATTGTTGAAGTATTTTACGATATAAACAGCATAAGGCACGTTAAATACTTGAAAACCTGCATATCCTGCCCATATGATGGGGGTTTGCGATTAGGAGCTTGCCCCTACTAGTTGGGCTCCGGGGCATGCTATAGTATCGGACTATCAGACTCCGCAGGATGTTAAACCCCCAGCTGTAAATTCGAGTCCGGGGAAGCAAGGCTTGCAGTTACAGAGTGCATCTTCCGTCCTGTACCCCCAATCTCGGCTCTTTTGCGCCGAACTTGGTCGTAAGAGGCAGAAAGCTCCAGCTTTGAAATTGGGGTTAGATGGGATGTACCCCGTTGTAGTGACATGGTTCTTTCTATTTCTTCTAAGAAAGCTTCATGATTTTGGCTCCCGTATCTAAAGCTCACATAAAATTCGACCACAATTTCAACCTCACCAATGGCAAGTTTTCAACAAAAAGAAGACCGTACTCCGCGCCTGCCACCATCCTCTCCCAATCAAGTCTATGTAAAAGTATCGGCACTGAACGGGGGGTTTTTAACCCTCCCCGAACGAAATTTTGTAACCGATGCAAATCCAGAGAAGGCAGTGACAGCACCATCGATGTGTTTTTTAATTGAGCATCTCGCACCAGGCGCAGCCAAGCCAGAGAGAGTCGTGTTCGATCTCGGAATCAAGAGAGACTTCACCAAATATCTCCCAGCAACACGCATACATATTACCCAACGACAACCCGTCTACTCGACCCCAGATACAAGGTCCAGTCTCCTGAATGGTGGACTTGATCCTGCAAAAGATATCGATTATGTGATTCTCAGTCACGTTCATTGGGATCACATTGGCACGCCGTCCGACTATCCTAATTCCAAATTCATCGTCGGCTCTGGCACTCGTTACATCCTTGAAAACGGTGCTCCAAACTATCCACCCGACAGAATCATACAAGATGATGTCCTACCAGAAGACCGTACTTTCGAGCTTCCCCCAACACCAGATTCCGACCGAGGGTTTATGGCGGCGGCGGAGAAGACGCAGCATCAGTGGCAGTCCATCTCTGCGCTCCCTAATGTCGTTGATTTCTTTGGTGATGGAAGCATGTGGATTGTAAATGCTCCAGGCCATATACATGGGCACGTAAATGCTCTTCTCCGTGTAGGACCGGAGAAATGGGCGTACCTTGGGGGAGACTGTTGCCACGACCGGAGAATTTTAACGGGTGAGAGGGCGATTGCAGAGCACGACGATGGACATGGAAAGGTGAAAAGTGCCCATAGCGAGTTATCAGTGGCAAAGGATACCATTAAAAACATTCAGAAGCTGATTGCAGTAAATGGTGACGCTGTTGAATGGGTCGTTGCGCATGACTGGAAATGGGCGTCTGACAATCAGCATCGATTCTTGCCTGGGACAATGTATTGATTTGATGCAAGAGCAGTAGACATAAATTATAATTATTGAATGGTAAATAATGGGCCAAAGACATGACGTGAATCACAAGGCCACGCTATTCAGTCATATGGATTGATTCTTCAGCCGCAACTATCGATTGTCTGAAATAAAGTAGTATATTTGAGGGTAATTCTTGATTGCTTTTCCCGTTATGATTGAAGTTACGTATTCGGAATTTAATTATATAATTAAATGGCAGAAAAGTTTACGATATTATCAATTCTTATTAGAAACCGAGTCTGAAGCATAACTGCGTGGTGACTTTTTCTGTTTATATTCAGATTCTAATGCTAGTGCCTTGCCCCAATTCGGGGATATTGACAAATGTCAAATTGCGATTCATAATTGAGCAAAGCTTAATCCTGCCAGACAAAAACCCTCCACCACTAAACCTGCTCCTTCAACTCTCTTTTATGCTCTCCATTAGCAATCATTTCATTGATTGCTGTTTCAGTAACTTTTAGTGCTTGTACACCAGCAGGAACACCACAGTAGACCATTGCTTGCATCACAACCTCCCTGATTTCCACCTCAGTGAGTCCGTTGCGGATTGCTCCTTTCGTATGAATGCCTAATTCATGCCAGCTATGAAGTGCTGTGAGAAAGGCGATATCTGATTTTGTTTTGTTATTAGTAAAAAATAGATCTAGCAAACCAAGGGGCTTTTTTCCCGCCTTGCATAGGAGTGGTACATGTACATACTGATGAGACTTCGAGACCTGCGGTCAAGCTCTGGTCGTGACCAAACTCTTCCCCAGCAGTATTCGGTTGTGAAAAATTGCAGTGGTTGGGCATATTCACTCTGTCTGGCTGCCAGTGATTTGCGAACGTGTTCCTCCCCCAGCACAGCGATACGGACCTCCTTGCCCTTTTCGTACAATTCACTTGTGGTCTGCATTTTGGCAATTACTTCGAGGTGTGTTTGTTGGCGTGAGTGGGATTCCAAGAGGGGGTTTTTACACTTCAGCCTTTTCACCCAAATCCCACTGTGATATATCTAAGGATATTTATTTTACAGGGGCTTCTGGAGTTGTACCCTCCGAAATCATGGGGTACACTATATGTCATAGTTTAAGGTCACTCCGTGCGGGGAAGTTAGAGAGATAGGTGACAATGCTCCGTGCTTCTCGGAGCCATATGAATTGCTGTCGGAAGATGATAGCCCAGTGTAGTAGATTCAGCGGTTTTAGTGGCCGACAGATAGAAATAGGTACATCTCAAGGATCGTACGTTGCGGACCCAGTGTCTCCGTCAATCTTGAGTGCTTGATACAATCAAGTTAAGGATGCGACATCCGGTTGCTATCCAGAACTATTTGGCTATCTTCGCAAGAATGGTCATGACATTCATGTGGAATATATTATGAATTTTCCTACACCTTGGTTGACTTACTTACTCTCTTCCCGTCTGAAATAGCGGGGCCAATTGTGCCGCTGGTCAGCGTGTTTCCGGGGTGTCGGATGTGAAGCCTTCAGCGTTCTCTGCATCACTGAATGTGACCGAACAAAGACTCACTAAAGCCAAGCTTCCGTCGTTCCGGCAATCCATCTCCACGTTTGCTTAGGATCTCCACGTAATATTCAAAAGCATAGGTGTCAACGCTGGCAGGTTAGCAGATATATTATCGTAACACCTCACCCTTCCCCCGGATCTTCCCCAGATCTTCCCCAGACTAATTGCAGTCCGAGCGTCAGGTGGCTGGAGTTCTTATATGACCCTCCCTTTCATCCTGTATCACTCTGCGTCGTCGAGATTTTTGACATATACCATTATCATCATCTGCCATGTCTGACACAAATGAGACCAAAGGTGCTGCCATACGCCATGTTGAGGATTCCCATACCCAGGCCTCACTCGAAAACGATGTCATCATCCAACGTGAGAAGCGCGATGCGAGAGAGCTGCAAGAGGAATATAACCTACCCATGAAAGATGTCTTGGAATCTCATCTTGACGCTGATCCCAAAAAAGTCAAAAGGATCATGCGCAAGGTCGATTTGCGACTCGTTCCAATCCTCTCTCTCCTTTACATGTGGGCTTTTATAGACCGTTCGAACTTGGGCAATGTGAGAGATGTGCCAATCGATGTCCATGCACTGTAACGAAGCTAACAATAGAAATCACAGGCAAATATTGCGGGACTTAGCAAAGATCTCAAGACCAACATAGGGAACCGCTACTCTGTCCTCGCCATGATTTTCTTCGTTGGCTACTGTCTCGTCGATATTCCAGCTGCATTTGTCGTCCGCAGAGTCGGCCCTGCTTTATGGCTCGGGACTATCGGCACCATATGGGGCATTATCACCATTTGTCAAGGTTTTACCAAGACCTGGGGTGAGTTAGCGCTATGCCGTGCTCTATTGGGTTTTCTTGAGGGTGGGTTGGTACCTGCCGCTATGATTCTCCTCTCGGTTTGGTATACGCGCTTTGAGATCCAAGTGCGCATTGCTGGGTTTTATGTCATTGGAAATGCATCCAGTGGTCTGGCCGGGCTTCTTGCTTATGGAATCGAGCAGATGTCTGGGGATGATAACCTAGATGGTTGGAGCTGGATCTTCATTATTGTAAGCTGCCATTTTACCATATTTGTGTTAAAAAAAACCATTCTAATTATCCAAATAGGAAGGGATTGTTAGTACAGTTGTTGGGATCTCCGTCTTCTTCATTGTCCCATCCTTCCCCGAAAAGGCTGCCGTCAAAAACTCACTTGGCCTGCCTGGTTTTCTAACCCCGGAAGAGGCCGCCATTGTTCTAGTTCGTGTTGAACGTGATCGTGGTGATGCCGTCGAAGACAAGCTCACATTCAAGCTTGCAATGAAACATTTCCAAGACTGGAAACTCTGGGAGTTCACCTGCTATCTGATTCTTAACAATACAGGTGTCTATGCCTTCTCTTACTTCCTCCCAACCATCTTGCAAGGTGGGTTTGGCTACTCTACCGGTAGAGCCCAGCTATTGAGTTTCCCACCTTACGCTGTGGCTGCAGTCTGGATCATGACCTGTTCCTACGTTGCCGATCACTACAGAACTCGAGGGCCTCTTATGGTCTTCAATGCGCTCCTCTATATTATAGGAGTTTCCCTGACTGGATTTGCACCGAACGTTCATGCTCGCTATGGTGGAGTCTTTCTCGGTGTCATGGGCATCACTGCCAACATTCCTACTCAATGGGCCTACCAACACAATAATATGGTTGGGCAGAGTAAGAAGGCTCTTACCATAGCTTGCATGATCATGGGAGGTGCTTTTGGTGGCATCATTGCCGGGAATGTTTTCCAGTCAAAGGACGCACCTGACTATCGATCAGGACTCTGGATCTGTCTTGGCTTCCAGGTAACGTTGAAATGAAATCTTCTACTTGATACTTTTGTCTGACTGCATTGTAGATGGCGTACTTTGTGCTCGTTATGAAGAACTTCGTGATCTTCTATGTTCAAAACAGGCGAGCAGACCGTGGAGAAATTATCATTGAAGGTCAACCAGGCTTTAGATATACCTATTAGGTCAATTCTTGTACGAGACTGGTGTGAACTGTGCTAATCCCAAGAGACCTTAAGTTACAAGAGCAGTGGTATTATTTAAAGCAAGTTGTAAATTACTAGTACATGCGACCCTTAAGTCTTAGCACATTCTTCCTTAATATTTACTTTTATTATGATGACCATAATTGTTCTCTTGATATCAGTGACCACTATCAACAACATCATGAAATAGTGGCGGATTCTTGACGTAGATAACTTTTTAAAACAGAATAATTTGAAATATTAAATGATAAATGTTCAAAAATAGTCCTTTTAAAATTCTCATTTTTTTATATATCCAAGGTTAAAATTCAAGCAGGGGATACGAGTATGAGTAAAAAATTATTTAGAGGTTTTTGCCATTGTTATAGCGGTATAAATGCATCCAGTGTAAGTCTACACAGTTGGTCTATCACTTTAAGCTCGCTAAATCCCTAGGTTACATGCTAACTATTGCTTCCAAGAGTATCTACTATCACTGATATTTGTGGTTTGTATATAGCTTAGTTGGAGTTTGAATCACTAACTGGCTTCTTCGTTGGATAACCGCACAACAATTATTCCGCTATATAAGGTACACATTCAATCCGGACCAAAATTATCCTCTCCATGGAAAGCATTTGAGGGAAATTCAGTCTATATAAGATTAGTAGTCAAGGAACCGAAATAATCACCTNAAAAAGAAAACATGTTCCGCGTGAACTAATACACTCTGGCGCAGCATCAAATAACATGCACCTGAGGACGTTGATCAATCAGAAGTCAATTTCACCCTAGAATACTTCCAGTAGCTGAGCGACGAACACTGCAGATTTACTGGCTCACTGCTGCCAAGTCAGAAGCCATCGATCCTGGCAACAGGGATGATACAGTAGTCATCCGGAGACTTAATCTCCGAGAGACCATACAGCAAGCACTCCGCAAATATACGTAAGGACAGCCAGATTCCGGTCTCCAAGAATTAGAAGCCCTGCCTCCTCCTCGTCATTTTGATATCTACTGTAGTCACATGATATGGAGGGGCAATGCCGCGTTGGAGATCGTCATGGACGAAAAGATTCCGTATGAGCTCCTGTGGGGGAGCAGCCCGATAAAGGAGCTCCTCGTCACAAGTGCCGTATAAAAAAGCCCAAGTGTGGGGATCCGCTTTCGAAAAGAATATTCCAACGAAATTTTAGTTGTCTTGAATTGTAGTTTGTTCTAGAACTTTATACAATGGCCTCTATTTTGAAGAAGTCGATTCCGTACCAGGTAATGAAATCTTACAAGCATTGGATCATCACTGAGCTTACTTGGGATAGTTTAAAGATCTCTCTCTACTGGACACACGCGCATTGATAGGAGGTAAATGGGTGAATGCCAGATCTGGCCGGACATTTACTCTATCTGGTGCGAACTCTTCTTGCCGGTTGGGCTATGCGCAAGCTGATCCCATCTCTTAGATCCCGAGGACGATGTAGAGATATGCCAAATTGCCGACCTAGACGGCAGCGATACACGTCTCGCCATTGAAGCCGCCCAAGAAGCATTCGAGACGTATAGGAAAACACCGCATCGCCAAAGAAGATGGCTCATAAGGCGATGGGCTGACTTAATTAAGGCTAACAATGAGGACCTGGCCGCTATCTGCACCCTAGAATTAGGGAAACCCTATACCGAATCACTCGTCACAGTCCAGTATGGTGTCGATTTCCTCGATTGGTTTGAGGGTGCGATAGAGCGTACTTTCGGTGAAACCATCCCAGCAGCACGTGGTAACAATCGTGTCTTTACTATTCGAGAGCCGCAAGGAGTGGTGGCGGCCATCACGCCGTGGAATTCCCCCGTTGCAATGGTGACGAGGAAAGTGGGTGCTGCCATTGCCGCAGGCAATACCGTCGTCTGTAAACCTGCACCAGAAACACCGCTCTGCGCTATTGCACTGGCCAAACTATTTGAGAGGGCCGGTGGCCCTCCGGGGGTATTCAACATTGTTACCTCAGGACGCGAATCAACCCCAAGTGTTGGTGATGAGCTCTGCCACAATGAACTCGTCAAACATCTTAGTTTCACAGGATCCACAACTGTGGGCAAATACCTAAATACTGAATGCGGGAAAACGATCAAGAGGACCAGTTTAGAACTAGGGGGGAACGCTCCATTCATCGTTTTTGATGATGCAGATATCGAAGAAGCAGTGAAAGGTCAGTAGAACAAGAACGGTAATAATGTGTAGCTCTCCTCTGATGAAAATGTGAACAGGCCTGATTACTTCTAAATATCGCTCGAGTGGCCAGACCTGCGTTTGTGCAAATCGGGTGCTAGTACATTCTTCAATCCTAGAAAAAGTTGCAGAATCTCTAAAGCGGAACTTGGAAAAGACTTTCGTTTACGGCTCCGTCTGGGATAAGAAAGTGAATTTCGGCCCTCTTTACGCGGACCCAGGCATCAGGAAAGTCGAAGACCATTTACAAGAGGCATTGAGTCAAGGGGCTAAGTTATACTCCGGTGGTAAAGAAACCACCAAACACAAAGGCCCGAACTTTTTCCCACCTACCATTGTCATTGGCTCTTCTAAAATAAACATGAAGTTTATGTGGGAGGAGACATTTGGACCACTAGCTTTCCTAGTTCCTTTTGATACAGAAGAGGAAGCCATTAAGATGGCCAATGATACAAATGTTGGCCTAGCTGCTTACTTTTACACTAAAGACATCTCCCGACTGTGGAGAGTGAGCGAGGCTTTGAACGCAGGCATGGTTGGGGTCCGTGTCGGGCTTGTAAGTGCTGCTGAGATGCCGTTTGGTGGCATAAAAGAGAGCGGATTGGGTAGGGAAGGTGGGATTGGGGCACTTGAAGAGTACTTAAACATCAAAGCCATTACAGTTGGCATTTAAGCCGACGAAAATTTATTATTATTAATACCAGTTCCACTTGTCGAATAATGTAGCTTCCTCTCTATGTAGATTTTAATACAAGAATCAAATAGTCTGTTTTACGGTTAGAATCGTAGGTGAGTTCTCTCGTTACGGCCGTAGAACCAATCAAATGGTAGGGTGCGGTAGAATATGAAGGAACAAGGCGTTGCCATTGTAGCTATACCATATACAGTGCCTCCCTTAATGTTTGTATGATCAGTCAAATTGTTGCCTTACTTTTGACACCGTATCTACAGTTATCGCTTTCCCAGTACTATACAGCATTCCAGAGAAATATATAGAAATTGTAAACCTGTCGTGGCCTGAATATAGAAATAAGGTTGTAACAGACCCACCATACAAACATTCAAAGGGGGGACTGTACATATAGGAGCCTGTGATAAAGTGCAGCATATCCCTACCACAATGCGGACATATAAACTTTTTCCTTTCATCGTCCAATAAATCTTGAGCTGTCGTCGGAGGTCATGCGTCGATGGACATGCCATGAACTCCCTTAACCTCGTGACGCTGATAAGCATCCTACGGCCGTATCATAGACTTTATAGGGATTTTCTTCTTCCTTGAAATTTACGAAGGCTATCTTCTTTGTTAACTAACACAATCGAAAGTTACCTTCTCAACTGTTGAAGATGACCACTCTTCCACCTTCCGTTATCGACGCCTCGGCGATGATTAAGTCCCACCCTGAAAAGATCTTGGGATTAAAAATTGGACCATATGACAGCATCACACCAAGCCAGAAGATTGCACGAACTGGTGAGTAAAACGGACACCGAGTCACTCTCATTTTGCTTACATCCGTCAAGATGGCGCGGAAGCACCACAAGTTTCATATAACGTAACAGGCGGTACATATCTAGTCGTAGGACTAGACTTAGATCCACCATTTGTCTCCTTCCCTATATGCTGCCCTATTTTGCACTGGGTAGCCCCAGGATACACCAGGCAAGACTCAAGCACAGTTCTCACGTCTACGTCCCCGCAATCGCAAGGTACCTTGCTCCTTCGCCGCCGCTGGGAAGTGGCCCTCACCGCTACATCTTTTTGCTCTATGAACAACCCGCTAACTTTGATGCTGCCAAGTTCATGCCTGAAGGAAAGGAAATAGGTATCGTAGCCAAGATACGGTATGACTATAGTGGGTTTGAGAAGAAAACTGGTTTAGGGCCTGTTCTGACAGCTAATTATTTCACCTCCAAATGAAGTTTCGTAGAATGTTTTATGAGAGGAATTGGTTCTGGCTTTCCGCAAATTGATACCTCAATGGAATAACTGATTTTTTCCTTCCATAATAAAGTTCAAACTAAGTTTATTAAGCAAATTTCTTTAGTTATGACTAGTAGACGATATTAACGCCTACTAGTCAAGTCTTTGCTCTCGTTACCTCCGTATACCTGTGGGTTTGTTCTGAAAGCAATGTAACAGGAAGCCGAAAGGAAAATGAATCATTGCTACTTTTAAGCTACGATTTCAATTGAAACTTACAAAAAAGACAACTTGATATAAATTCGAATCTCGCTAGTGTAAACCGCTAACAGACATTGAAGCAGCGATAAGAGAAAAGAGACTGACATGTCACCAAGAGATTGACTTCTCCTTCCATACCGGCCCTCCATCTTCGCCACCCGTCTTCTGAACGCACTGTAAAATTCCCTTCTTTTCCCATGGATTCTCATTAATCCTCGTAAATATCGCTCGCTTATTCTCGGGGATTATCCCATGGACGTCCCAATCAACGCCCTCCTCTTCAACTTCCATCATGAATATCCCAATCTCCTTAATTAGCATCGGGTCCCAGCAGCCCTCAGTATGCCATTCACCTAAGATATTAATAGCCTCTCGTCGAATATCTCGATCTCTGCAGCGCATTGTTATGAGGAATAGATGAGGTGTCACGCCAAGGTCGAGATGGAATCCGCTATAGAGGACATTGATGTTTAAGTAAGGACTGTTGCGATGGGGAGTGACAATGACTTTGATCAAGCTGAGAAGCTCGCGGAACTGTGGATTGAACGCATCGTATTCAATCTCATTGGTAATCAGGACGCCAGCGCATAAGATCGTTGTTGCGATGGCGTGGATCCGAAGCCGAATCGCGAGATTGTGAGGCCTTGAGCCTATCGGGTTGGACTCGCAGGTGCTCTTGAACAGGGGATCAAATGTTTGAAACCAGTCGGATATTTCTCTAGCGAATTTCTTTTGCTGAATTCGTATTTTATCAGTGACTTTAAAAGAAGTACTATATATATTTACTCCAGTCATGACGGATATATCTCCAGGTGTGGGCCCCTCGAAGTCACGGGCAAGTGCTTCTGCCTCAGATGGGGACCAAGTGGTTGCCAGGAAGTGGCATATGCGCCGGTTGACAATATTAAGGAATAATCTTGCCTCTCTCAGATCAGAGAAAATTGGCGGGATATGCTGCACTGAGCCAAGGTGTTCATCCATCATGACCCTATGGATTTTATCGGACCGACGGTCACTAACACCTGCAATCTGGATATCAAGATTCTGAAAGGCATCAACAATTTCATCTTCGATTATGGCAGGAGAAGGTGAGAGGATCTTGAGGTCCTTAGCCCGTTCCTTTTGGACTCGTGTGAGCCATTGGTGGAGGATTAAGGTTCCTGATTCGGCATGCGCCATGGCCGTGTGTCTCTCTCCCAGGAACAGCTCAAAACAGACGACGAGTAAGCAACCAATCAACACTTCTCTTGGATTATTTGTAGAGCTGGCGATGGTATTCTGCATATCCTTGACAGCCTTGCCATATTTGATCAGGGCAAAGTCAAAATGCAGTTTTGCTATCGGAACCATCTTCGGATCACGGGAATTTGTGGAACCTGTGGGAAGTGCTACTTCTTGGGACTTGAGTAAGGCACCGATGGCAACAATACAATGCCGGACAAACTGTTCATTGTGACTGGTCTGGGGTACGATACGTTTCCAGAGGGCCCAGTCCAATGCACCCTCTATTCCAGAAGTTGCTTTAGCATAGAAGTGGCGGAAATAGCGGTTCTCAACTTCCGTTTCGCTCATCAACAAAACAGAGGGACCCTTCATTAAAAGACGATTCTCGGTAGTTGATCCCGCCTTTGGCAGCAGTAGGGAAGTAGCTCCACCATGACGCCTCTTTAAGTTGTTAGGATAACCACATACTCTTCCAGAACCAGTGCAACGGCGACACTGCGGCTTTTCTTCATCACATTTAACTCTACGGTTCCTAGATTTAATCATTAAGTATCGGTGTTCGTGAATTTGTGAGCGAAAATAAATACCTGCAGGTGAAACATCCACCATGGGATCTCTGTGTCCCCGTCCGCTGTAACTTGGGTTTTCCTTCGACCATCTCGGAACTGGTTGCTTCATAGCTCTATGAGGGAGAAATGGCTTATGGCTTATTTACGAAGGAGGTGCGGTTGTTGAAACTTCGTAATCCGATGATCCCAGTTGGCATTTTGCTGTGCCTCTTTCGCCTTTTTGACGTTATATTCAAAAAACGTGCTAGCTGATGAAGATCCGTAAGTTGGACCAATAGAAATGCATAGATGCACGTGATAATTATCGATGCCTTAAAATTATAGCCATAGATATTTGTTTATGCCTTAAATAGGAAACATCAGGGAACGTGGCAAAGGTATCTTGGAGGGATTCTAAATGGGAGATATGTAATCCACGGTCTAGTGATTTGTCAGTTTTCTCTCACGTTATCAGAGCTGAAAAGAAACGCTTAAATAAACATAAGGGACGGAATTAGTTACCCTTAATATTCTCTATAAAACGAGTCCTTACGACGATCAAGCAAAACAATGTTTCCCCCCCTGTTTTCCTTCTTTTTCTGTATTTGATTTCGCCTATCATCTGCCATTCTGCAGCATGGATGTCCCAACCTCGATCTATTATGTTGCCATCATATTGTCACTCTATACAATATATGGCATTGTTTATCGCCTATATCTAAGTCCTATCTCGAAATTTCCAGGCCCAAAGTTGGCCGCCATAACTTGGTGGTATGAGTATTATTACGATGTGATCCTACGTGGAAAATATATCTGGAAGATCCAGGAACTCCACGAGAGATATGGTCCAATTATCCGCATCAATCCTTATGAACTTCACGTGATTGACCCTACCTTCCGAGATACGTTGTATGCAGGAAGCGCAAAGAACAAAAGAGATCGTTGGTCATGGCATGCGAGGGGCATGGGCATTGATTACTCCATGCTGGGAACCGTGGAGCATAATCTTCACCGGCAAAGGAGAGCTGCCTTGGGTTCATTTTTCTCAAAACAGAACGTTGAGAGACTTCAAGAGGTTATGGATGAGCGGATTGATACATTTTTGACAAGATTAAGACATTGTGCGGAAATTGGTAAGGTAGTAAATATAGACCATGCCTATTCTGCTTTCACAAACGGTACGAAGCGTTCATATATTATTAAGTAGCGATGCCAAACTCTAACTATACTAGATGTCGTTATGCAATATTGCTTTGGTCGCAATGATCACAGAGTGGAGGCAGATAATTTTGATCCCACATTTCATGCAGTTTCGTTTAATGCCGGAATATCAGGGACAATGATGAGACACAATCATTGGATCATGCGTACGATAAGGGCGCTTCCAGAAAATCTAATGATGAAATTAGGCCCAGAAGCCGCCTCATTTGTGATCTTGAAAAGGGTTTGTCATAACCTTATAATAAACAACTCCTAGTACAAGCTCTTACTGACTTGAACTATCTAGGAGCGTATCGACCAATTAGAAGCTATCCGCCGTGAGGGTAAAGCAACTACAAACGACACTAGCCATGCAACAATATTTCACGATCTGCTCAAAAGTAACCTTCCTGAAAGCGAAAAGACTTCTGAACGCCTTGCGGAAGAAGCGGTCCTCCTCGTAGGCGCAGGTACACATACTGCTGCTTGGGCTTTGACCGTTATGACATTCCACCTCCTCTCTCAACCAACACTGCTTAAGCAACTGAAGGATGAATTAAAAACAGTACAGCCTGAAATAGGTGAAACATTTGAGCTGGCGAGACTTGAAAAACTTCCGTTCTTGACTGCAGTCATTAAGGAAGGTCTGAGGCTAAGCTATGGGGCAACATCACGTCTTCCACGAGTTGCTCCAGACACACCGCTAGCATACGAAGACTGGGTCATTCCGCCTGGTACTCCAGTCTCTATGATGATTCCATTGACACATCATTACGAGACAATATTTCCTGACTCTTACTCTTTCAAGCCGTCACGCTGGCTGGATGATGCAACTGGGCATCTTGACAAGTACTTAGTATCATTTTCAAGGGGATCAAGAGCCTGTCTTGGAATTAATCTTGCGTGGTCTGAACTGTATCTGTGCGCTGCTGGACTATTCAGTAAGTTTGGGACTAAAGAAAATGGAAGGCTAGCAGACGGGGGATTCATGGAGTTATACGAAACTGATGTGAGTGATGTGCAAATTGAGAGGGACTTGTTCTTTCCAGTTGTTAAAGATGGGAGTAAGGGGGTCCGAGTCAAGTTCACTACTTAGATCCTCAAGATCTTAATATATATGACTAATTAGAATAATTCGTTACTATCGAATAGACTTGGTTGAGGCTGGAGTCTTCCATCGGCTGGTTAGAGCTGATGAGTGACTATACCTTCGTCATCAGATCTTTATTTCAACTCCATAGTTCATGCTTCGTAGTCTTTCTAGCAAGTTTTCTAAATTCACTGGCATGTCGTTGTGGTACAGAGTCTGCACAATTGTTTGTTTCTAAGATCGTTTCCAATTTCGGAGTCTTAGGAAGCTGTTGCAGTTCAAGAATTTGATCTCAAATCGGTTGTCCATATCCGGCTATAGCCCCCTAGCTCTACCAGACCTATAAAGTAGCCTTGTTTCACACCTTATGGCTTATAGTACGCTAGTATATAGTTTGATTATTATTATTATTGTAGAGTTTCCTAATCAATCTCTTAATAGGCGAATAAACTCTTATCGTCAGGTATTCTACACCCATCCAACTTTGCGTGCTGCATATCCGGTGCCACCAAGCAAATTAGTGATGGCTGTAAAGAAAATGATCCAGCCATATTTACTTCCATAACCATATGCAAAATCATGCGTCAAAGGTGGTGCTTTTAGAAAGCCGGTGCTGAGTGGCCCTGATATCACACTGCCTACACCACGTCCTGCCACCAGCATCACATATATCAGCCCAGACTCAGCAGAAGGGTTCTGGCGCATCGTCTCTACTACCACGCCTGGCCACGTTGAACTGAAGCTTCCGCCGAAAAATCCATAAAGTAGCGCAAAGATACAGAAGACTGCAGCTGAGTTCGAGAAGCCCTAGAGAAGGGCAACAGACAGAGTTCCTCCAACTGTACAGAGCATAATCACATCAGTGACATGCCAGCGATCGACCAGATACCCTATCACGATACAGCCGAAAAAATTACCAGTATTGATCAGGCCAACGCCAACAGTGGCGATGGTGGTGCTCAATCCAAGTGAACGAGCGTATGACGGTAAGAAGATTCCAGGAAGAAAGTATCCAAAGCCTTCTAATAGGCTACCCACTTGGAGCGGAAGAAATGGTGCCGATATGGCAAAATTGAGATTAATTTTACGAAACTGGGCTCCTGTGGCTGCTGGAACTCGAGGTCTTATGAAAGGAATGAGCGGAGTAGCCAGGATAACAGTAAGTATTACCCATATACGCAAAGTGGTACGGAAGGAAAAATGCTTGAGGGACCAGGAGACGAAGAATGGAGCAGCAACCCCCCAGAAGTTGGTACTCGCCCATGCAATACCAAATGCTAGACCTTTTCTTCGCACAAACCACTGATCAAGAAAAATCATGGTGGGATAAGACATCATGCCTGAACCGACAGCATATAAGATTCCTTGGGTCAGGATGAGTTGCCATACCCTTGTTGCGAACGAAGCAGCGGTCAGGGATAGTGATGATATCAGTAGTCCACTAATAAGAAACTTAAGACGGTGCTGTGGCCATCGTCGGTGAAGGAGCAGGTTGATCGGAGAACCCAAGTACAGGATTCCGAGGCCGAGGGTGCCAATGAGAGCAATATTTGAACGGTCACCTTTCAATTCTTCACTCTTGGAGTAGTAGTCTTGAAAGACTCCAAAGCTGTAGGGCAATGACCAAACGACTCCTTCGATGACAGTACAGCCAGCCAGCACTAGCCATGCATCCTTGCCTCCGTCCGCAGGTGGTAAGGAGAATTCATGTTGAGTCTGAGGCCTGTTTCCATTAGATGGCACTAGATTATCGTTGAGAGCGATTTCATCAATTTGCTGCTCAGCGTCATTCATCGTGGTAATGCGCCAATTAGATTGAGAGATGAATAAAAAAGACTAAAGGCTGGATTGATTCTAGCACATGTAAATGGCCAGTTAAATTAAAAGTTTGATCCAAGAATGAATTAAAATTTATCGCAGCAGACATTCTGGTAGTGATTAACATTGTTGATAACTGGGAGTGCTTTATAGCCGTACAGTACACGTGGGACCATGGCGTTCGATTACAAGAGCGGTCAATTCTTGTGGCTTTTCGCTCAAGGACCTGTTGCCCATAACTAGTATGAAATTTCTACCCAAAGACCCTCTATATTCTCCACCTTGGATTGACCAATAAGTTGCTTCAGCAAAGCACCTTCTAGGAGAGAATATAGAACTTATAATCTCCTGACTTATGACTTTTGTTTAGCGTATGGGGTCAAGTCCATATGAAGGTCAGATTTCCATACATCCTCCACAAATTTTACCCGCTTTTTTCTTATGGTACAGTAAAGTTGTCATTATATGAGCTACGGTTAATTATATGAGTCCTCTATAATTAGCTATGAGAACCCCCTGATTAATCATCAATATAAAGTGGGGGATGTAAAGTCTCCATATTGTTAACGATCCAAAATTCAACAATAAGCGCCTGGAATTTTATTCTAGATTGGGAAATTTTGATCCGTTTCCTCATGCGAAAATGTTTTTAGATCTTCTACCTGCGTGAATGATGATTGTCTCTAGGCTAATATGTGTCGAGAGCTAATCGCACACCTAGTCTTCGCCACTATTAAGCTCACAAGCCTCTCTGTCATAACAAACCCTTCATAACAGCATTTTAAGATAGACTCTTCCTGATCCCCCTCAGAGGCAATTGGCAGCCCGGAGGAGTTTCTGAAGCTTGCCAAAAGTATGACATAGTTTTTGAGATCTCTCGAGGTCAAGATCTTCGGAGAGACAACTCAGATGCTTAGAAATGCCACTTATGTGATTTCCGATGCTCATTCCGCCTCAATCGAGAGCATAGGCAATTTCGAATGCTACTCTGTTATTGAGCATAGTTCAATGTGGTCCTGGATATCAAGAGAGGCAGTGCACTTAAAAGTAGCTTATAAAAGGATCATATACTTATCGTGTTGGTAGAATATTGGTTACGTGCACGTGACATTCACGTGTTCAGTGTAGATTAGTCCCGATTAGGTAGCGGGAGCGAGCGGAGCTTTGCAACGCTCCCACCCCTTTCGAACGATTGAACCATGAATAAATACAACTAGTATGTTACGTACAGACGTACCGTACTACGTGCTACAGGTGAACCGACACGTATATTAGATATATTATATTCTAGGTATTGAAATATTGGACGTGTTCATTTCAAAGTTAATGCTGCTCCATTAACTTTAAAATAAAATAAAAATNAAAAATAAAAGTTTTCAAGACTTCAATTGAGCCTTCTCACAAAGTTATTATCTGGATCTTACTAATTTTAATCTAGCAAAATTCCTTTAACAACTTCAATTCAACGCATGTCGAATTTAACGTCATATTAAAATTATAAATCTAACATGACTCAATAGTGATTCATGAAAAATACTCAGGACGGAGAGGATTTTTCTTGTTACTATTATAAATAAAAATCCCCGTATTTTTTGTTAATATTTTATTTTGCTTCCTGTTTTCCTTCAGCAGAAACAGATAAAGAAGATTATAATTCACAGCACAGCTAGAGAAAGCAACATAAGAGGTAATTATGAGTATAATTCGAGCTCCTACATAACTCATCCAAGCTTAATTATTAAATATTTACAATAAGAATATCTGCCTCCAAGCCACTCAACCCTTTCTTCTGCAACGTTCCGTCTACAACCGTCCAGCCTGTGGAGCCATATGCAACTTGGTCAATCGATTTCACAGCCGTCGGCAACGTAATAGTAACCTCTTTTGTCGAAGGCACATACTCTCCATTGACGATGCCAACCATCATTTGAAATCCCACAGTCCAGGCTGAGACATCAAGCAACGGGCCGTTCTTAACTGGCAGCTTGATTACTGGGTTCACGCCGAAAACAAAGTTAAGTATCGTCTCAGTCTGCATAAGCTTTCCCATCACGCCCATGATTTGTTGTAATGGTTCGGAGGAGGGATACCACCAACTTGATAACCCCTTGGCGTTGTGGTTAATTGCGAGTACTATCATGGCGAGGAATTCTGCTTCTGAGGGGACTGTCGACCAGTATCCATCGCCACCGAAACCTTGGAGAACCGCCCAGAGGGGTTTAGTGATAACTGAGAGATTCTCCTGGTATTTCGTAAATAGGTCAAGACGATTTGACACGTCTTCCAGCTCTCCAACACACAAGTCACAACCACAGTCGCCGTATGTTGTATTGCACGGGGTGTTGAATGGTTTGGACCACGTGGCGTTGATTCCAACTGGATAGGCGTCCTCCATGATGATATCGCCACCGGCGGTGTATTGCTTGAAGTAAAAGTCGGCACAGTTAAGCACTAGGCTGACAGGGTGGTAAGGATCGAGCTTTTTGATTGCCTTGTAGGCGAGTTTGGTTGAATTGAGAGGGCTGCCAGCTCCGTCGGGCTCATCACCAGTGTACCACATCAGAAGGGAGGTACGGTTTTGGAACATGGCCACTTGCTCTTCAACGGAGGTTACATTGGTGAAAGTGTAGCGCATGTCGTACATGTTGAGGAGATTTATTTCGTCCATTATATCCCAGTACTGATTGAGAGTGTTGACGTTGAATGTGGTATCATCAGGGACTAGATTGATGCTTGTCATGCCGTAATCCTGATATTGGAACATCGCATCTGGGGATTGGAATATGTAGTTCGCGTCGGCGTAGAAATTACTGGGGTATACTGCATACCAACCCGACCAGTTATTTTTCTTGTTCTGGACATACAGACCTCCGTACAGATTGTCAATTTTTACTGCGCTTCCACCATTGGTCAGATCTGGGAGGATATAGATCTCTGTGGTAGCGGTGTAAGTCTGATATCCATCCAGTGAGGTTCCATAAAGAGAGATGGAGTATGGCTTCAGGCGTGATTTAAGACCGGAGAAGGAAAAGTCAAAGATATTCCCAGTCGAATTCACAGCAACGTTCTGGGATACCAAAAGCGCACCAGTATCCTCAACCATGATCTCAATAGCAAGAGTGGTGAAGGGACCAGGATTTAAGTTTCGTTTCCCGCCATCTGTGTTAGTATACGTGATGTTGGTGAATGCTTGACCAAATATGTAGGATATTGGTGCATCCACAATGAATGAGCCTTCTCCATCGCTCTCCAGAAAGATACTGTATCGTGGACGAAGTGTGACATCTAGTAATGGAGCTTCCTGGGGTGTTGGGTACTTGAACTGGCCTCCCGGATTGAATGAGGCAGCACTGATTAATAGTGGTTGTTAGTTGAGTCTCCTACTCAAAATGAAGAGAACTCACGTGGGTTCATAGGCCCTGCCACACCATGTCAGGACCCCTGGTGGAGCGTTGAACGCCTCTACACCATTAAAAATGGATACCAAAGTCACCAGAACGGCGGAGAGAAGACTGATTCCCATCATTATTTGTCCCCAGAGACCTCGAAGGATCTCAATCACGTGATCACCACGTAACCAATCTCATTCTCTGACGGGCAGACTTCCAGGATTTATATCACGTCCAGACATATTTTCTCGTCAATCTGTTATCCGTATACCTTCATCCCGGAATTCCATAGTCCGTGGTGTAGCTATGATCTGAACGCATATCGCGTCCCTTGCGTGGATCATGCAACGTTGCAGAGCCGTGGTTGTCGACCATGAGGAAAAGAATCAGTAGTCTTCAGACCCTTCAGAATGAAAATTAATCTAGAAAACTAGAGGATCTTTCCTAGTTTCTAGCCTGAAGGACATATCAACTAAAAAGATCCATTGTACAACGTGATGTCTTGTTTCGTACCTTTCAACACAATTGTGAGACGCAAAAACATGATGCCAACGACAAAACTGCCAAACTGCCCAGATCCGGAAACTTTCTAGGGACCCATGATGACGGGAGAATTGAAGCGTGAATAGCACCGAGTGTAACGTCGTTTGGTTCCTGGATCATTCATATGTAAGTTGGTAAGAAAGCATCGGGTTCCTTATCAGCATCATCCTTTCAGGGGAGAGGGGTCAAGGTACCCGACGAAGCTTGTCCCGCAAAGCTTGATTCGGCACTAGTTTGCCACGTGACATAGCCACACACGGCCAGCTTGATCCGTATCACCTGACCTGACCTGAATGATCTGGTCTCTGATCCTATTTCCCTTTACGAATACGGATCTACTTTCAAGAGCAATAATTATCATTGTACCAAGCATAGTTTAGTCAGGATTGCTATTCTATTCTATCTGTGTTCCATTAAGTACACTTCCCTTCCTGCTTTCATCCTTGATCGATATGCGATGAAGGGATCGTTGTGATCTGAATATCACTCCCGCTTGACAACGGGGAAAAAAACTACAATATGAGAGGGAAATGCAAAGCAATAAAGGCCCACTAGGTGATAGGACCAGTGATCAGCGTATCATTGTTGGTTATGAGGAAACAGTAAATGTGTAAAAGGGAAATGGAAAGGTATCGACAAGCACTCGAATTTGAATGTCTGTAGTTGCAATTACCTCTCCCACATTCAGTGCAACATGTTCAACAATACCCATCACAGATAAAACATCGTATCCTCCAATTTCGGGTGGATCTTGACGTCCTGGTTCGAAACCGCCGTACCTCCAGTAGTAGTACTACCAGCGATGGGATCAAACACGCTGCTGAGATAGCATCTGGCCCGCTCACATGCAAGATCAGCGTAGTAAGCTGGTGGACAAATGCTCACAGCCTTAGTGGCACGAGCGAAGAGATAGCACATGTTATGTGTAAGATCCTCCAAAGAGTCCGCAGGATTTGGGTACGGGTGGGGAGCTTTCAGCGTCGGTTTATTGCCAAAGATTTCGTCAAGAACAACGTAATAATGTGCCGGCTTGGCTGTTCCTTGAAGACAGGTATGGGCCTGCAAGAAGAAGTCCCAGTTCCACATACTTGTCACGCCACGGTCGACGACAGTACCATTCTTCGGGTTGGCACTGCGATCTGCTTCTTCCTCTCTGGTTGGATAGAATCGTGTATTATGACGCTTGCCAACGATAATGATTGAGATCTTTGGGAGTCCATGTTTTGTCTGTTCTTTTGTATAGTGACCTTTGCAAGCCTCGCGGATGCAGGGAAGTTCTGTGCTAAGAACAAGGCCATACTGACCCTCAGAGACTCCATCACGATAAACAATGATGTTTTCTGGTGCGAGGTTTCTGTTGTTCTTTTTCCATAGAGAAATTCGAGTTCGTACCATCTCGGTCAATGCCTCTACCATCTCCTTTCGTCCTGTCTGTACATTGAGTATTCCGGGAAACTGCGAGAGGTCGCTGCTAGTACTCGCAACCACAGCTGCAACGCTGGGTGCTTCCGAGGTAGAGCCTGGTGAGGGATGTGTGACATCAATACCAATAACCATCGTCTTTCCATCGCCAATGATTCCCAATTTCCTTGTATCCAAAGCCTGGTTCGTGCCGCGCAACTTGCTGTTCACCTTGAGAGCGATGTTGGCCAGGTACTGGTCAAGTGCATTCCCTTTACTCAATGCTTTTGACACCTTTGAATAAATCGCACAGACTGTATGGATGCCATGAATAATATCACCAGCCTTCTTCACTGCGTTGTAGATGGCAGCTTCGGTATCTGGGAGAAGAACAAAGACAAATTCGCATTTCCTCTTGGAAATTTGTTCCATAATATTCAGTATGCGTTGCTCATTGTATTCATCTCCACGTTGTTGGCGTCCATTGACTGTATTGACTGCATCTCCCCTGACCACTTCAAGAGATGGCCCATCAATTCGAGCTGTCAAAAGGAGACCTGAGTCGGCCATCATCTGCGAAAGCTTATCAAGTATTGGCTTCAGCTCCTGCGCGTCTCCACCCTGGCCCTGTCTTTTGATCCAGAGGCAAGTCCACAGTGGGACCTTTTGTGGACATTTCGCAAATTTCACACCCCTCATATTCCAGGATCCATCTGATGGGTCTCTGGTGTTGGTTCGGTATTTGAGTTGTGGTGGAGGGAGTACACGACCCGGGACAGTAATGAGATTCAACGAATCGACATTTATGCCATATGAATCCTAATGTGTCCAGTAAGTAGTTATCAGTATTGACATAGAGAGGGAAGCTTACGAGTAGAGGATGATTTAGACTTAATACGGTTGGTGAATCGCTAGTGATTGAACTTGCATTCAGGAACGGCTTTCTGCAAGCAAACTGGATCATGTTCTTGGTTTGTTCAGGGGTGAGCTTTTTCACAGCGACTTGACCTGGTAAGACGTTACAATAATCTGCAGGAATGTACTTGGGGTCGTCCTTCGTTCCCGTATTCATAACAGGATAGTTCGGGTTTGTAGATTTGTTCCAGACTATCAATTTGTCAGCGCCTGATAAATTAATACTTGAGAGCTTCCTGGACTTACCACGTTGAAAGTATTCAGATACAGTGATATAACCACTTTGAGGCCCGGTGGTACGGTTGCCTTTATCGTACCAGAATTGGACGTCCTTCGGACCAGCACCAGGTCTAGCAATTTTTGGTCGACGATTCTGAGGCATCTTTGATCCATCTCCTCGTCCGGCTAGAGCAATAATTGTCTTCGGTCTGGTTGATCCATTTTTCTTAGGAGGAATATGGGTTGCCTCAACACGCACTTTCTTAAGGAATCTCTCCAGCTCATGAACATTTCCATGGTGTGCCCTTTGGAAGTCATCGATAAGCGCAGTGAGAGGGCCAGGACGGAAAAAAGCAGCATGCTTTATTTGAACGTTGAGTAGCATTCGACCAGTACCTTGGCGCGCACTGCGAATATATCCACGAAGCGCAACGAGACCTGCTCCGAGATTCCACTCAATATGTTTCGGTCCTGTAATTGGGAAATGTCTATTGGCCTGAGAGGTACTGATGGTGGGATCAGAACGAGGAGTGTAACCCATGAGAATATTGAGACCTTGCGTGATCTCTTGTCTCTTGTCTTCAGTGAAATTTGGGTTAACTTCAATTTTTCCAAGATATGTGAGAAGACCTGATACATCCAGCGCGCCAGTATAGTCTATTTGAATAGTGTGGGGGGCCGTGTTTGGTCTGGGCTCATCTTCACCTTCATTACGATAGATGAGTTGAACCTGCATGTTGTCAAATTTCTTTGGGCTAATGATGATTGCTCCAAAGTCAGTAACACAACCCCTCAGGAGTGGATTTTCCATAAGAAGCTTGAAGATCTGTCGAAGCTTTCCTCCTTTTGCTTCAGGGCTGACCTTGACTTCATAACGATATAGAACAACATCTGGCTTCACCGAAAAGTTGTAATAGTTTGCCCAGAGAACGACAGGCTTTCCTTTGGTTCCATAGCCTGGTCGAATAGGAAACGCCTTCAGAGACAGTCCCGAGAGTTGACCCTCAAGTGTTGATCGTTGTTGCATGAATGCATCCTCTAGTCGAGTCACATCGGGATTTGGCGGATCGAAGTTCCCATCTCTACAACTAAGGGTTAGTAGAGGCAACAATGATCAATTAAAGCAGTTGAAAGACACTCACCCATATATTCCTCCGCCGCCGCCGCCACCACCTCCTCCTCCTCGTGGCTGGCCTCGGCCGCCTCTATATCCACCATCACCTTGAGGACCACCTCCTCTAAATGTGCCGCGTCCTGAGTCCCCTCTTCCTCTGGGAGGACCTCCGCCACGACCACCATCTTGACCACCTCTTGGAGGGCCTCCACTGCCACGTCCACCACCACCTCTATCACCTCTACCACCGCCGCCTCGTGGGCCACCTCCACCTCTTCCACGCCCTTGACCCCATCCTCTCTGTTCAGAAGACATGGTGACGAGGTCGGCACTTTGGATCTGAGAGTTCCGATCTCAAAGTTCAGACTTTCGGGCGCAATGTGGAACTAAAACTTTGAAAAGTGTGAAAAGTATGAACAAAAGTGTAAAAAACTGCTGAGTGGAGCATACAAGAATATAAAGTCATATACACGTGAAAGAGACCACATGCGACAGACAGGATGCGCTCTAGAATGAAGATGACTGTCTTGAAGTGAGACTCTCACCGACAAATAGGGTTGAATGCCGCGATGAGAGTGTTATGCAGCAGAGTTTAAAATTGATGGACTCAGACGCATATATTGAAGACACTCTATCGAAACTTTGAAAGGAGCTCTAGAGCAGGATGTTTCTGTTTCCTAGAGGTGTGTTGTGAGCGGCATACACCAATGAGGCTGCGTACACGTGTATCGTCCACGGCAACCGCAACAACCAGGAGATAATTTACCTCAGAAATGCAGATCGGCCAGTGTTTCCGGCTTATTCCATGCTCTGCTTCTCCCTGAGAATGATTTCACCCATGCAGGAACGTTGTTTGCAGATGAGAAAGTCGAGGAGAACGGATGAGCGCAGAGTTGGAAGTGAGGCTAGGAGGGTGTGTGTGTGGGAAGGCGCTTACTGTAGTCAAGGGAATGGGTTGTGGGGTGACGACAGCCCAGTGCCGAGCAATCAAACACAAAGAGATGGACATTTGAGGCCTCCAGCGACAGATAGAGGCCGCCCCTTGCCATCGACAAGCCGCAATGCGGTTGGGCAATGATAGTCAATCAAAAAGGAATGTGGTGTAACAGGCTGAGGACTCCATCTGATCTGTCACATCAATCATTCCCCTCGTCCGTTACCATCTACGGTACGGTCGGCTGAGCCAACTCATCTCAATCGGCATAAGTAGACCAGAGGGCTGGCGCGGCCAAGTCAAATCCATCCCCTAGCACTTCAATGCCAGTTTGCTACGATGCATTTACAACAGTTTGCTAGTGATTCACTTGAATCTGGGACCGGTGGAAACATGGGAGGAGCCGTGAACGATGAGATGAACGATGAGCAAAACAATGAGATACCACTTGAGACCTCCAGAGGTTATCAACTCGAGATGTATGAGGCAAGCATGAATGGGAATACCATTGTCGTTGTAAGTTTGAGATGATCCCTTATGAGACTCACGGTAGCTAATATTAGCTCAAGATGGATACGGGTAGTGGGAAAACTCATGTGTATGTGTCTTACCCTCCCGATTAACTATAGTTATTGGAATCAACTAACTAGTTTTCTAGCGCGAAGCTGCGCATTCAGTCCGAATTGGAGAAATGCCCTAGTCATCAAGTGAGAACATTTATTTTCTTGTTATATTGCTAAACCCAACTATCCGAATATCGCTGAACGTGTTTACGATAGCTGGTCTGGTTCCTGGCCCCTTCTGTTCCCCTCTGCGAACAACAACATCACACCCTGTCTAAAGCCCTGCCTTACGTCCAAACCCGTCTCCTTATTGGCTCTGACGATGTTGATAGGTGGAAGAATAAGAGCATCTGGGATACTGTCTTAGAGGATGTGCGTATTGTTGTCTCGACTCATGCTGTCTTGTCGGATGCGTTGAGCTTTGGCTTTGTCCGTATGGACCGACTTGCCTTGCTAGTCTTTGATGAAGGTTTGTCGCACAATCTCCAAAACAGGGAACCAGGAAAGCCTAATTAGATAGCCACAGCCCACCACTGTGCACGTAACCACCCTGCAAACATAATCATGAGAGATTATTACCATCCGCGTCTTCAGGAGTTTGGACCGGAGGCTGTCCCTTCCATCTTAGGTCTCACAGCCAGCCCTGCCATCAGATCGAAGCTGACAGATGTTGAGTAAGTTGTCCGAATAATGCTAGCTGGACTTGACTAAAATCTATAGTCTCCTCGAGAGGAATTTGAACGCTAGGTGTCAAACACCACGGATCCATCGAAGTGAGCTCTCTATACACGTACCTAGGCCAGAATTCCTTAGTCTTGAGTACATATCCCCTGTTATACCAAGATTATCATCATTGGGAGTTGAATTATCGAAGATATACAGAAAAGCGTTGATGTGGTCCGTGTCAGAGGAACCAGAGGAACCACTCCAGGAACCCGAGCTTAACCAACTTAAAAAGTTCGTGACAACTACAAATTATATCCAGGATGAATTGGGCGCATGGGCAGCAGATTATTATATCAGAGAATCTGTGGAGATATTCAGGCATACTGCAACGAACAAGACATTCTCATTTGGGTATGAACGCAACAGGAACCACATTCTCCTGAAGCTTCTTGAACCACTCATGCAGTCTGATACACCATCAGTCATCACTGATAATATAGAAGTAAGTGCAAAAGTGGATAAGTTGATAGCCTTTTTAGAAACTCAAAACCAGCCTAATCTATATGGAATCATCTTTGTTGAGCGAAGGGCCGCAGTCGCAGTCCTCTATCAACTTCTTTCCGTACACCCTCGAACAAAGAGTATTCTCCGGTGTGGTTCGTTTGTAGGTAGCTCTAGTTCATTATCGAAGAAGTCTATGTTAGGTGAATGGCTGAATCCAGCCTTGCAAGCAAAAACACTAGATGAGTTCCGGAAGAATACTAAGAATATCATCATTTCTACCAGTGTGCTTGAAGAAGGTATCGACGTCTCAGCTTGCAATTTAGTCATATGTTTCGACAAGCCTTCCGGCCTGAAAGCATATATACAAAGGCGAGGAAGAGCAAGGAAAGACCAATCTCTATTTGTATTGATGACTTCTGGTTGTGATATTGAAAAGTCACTGCAGTGGGAGAAGCTCGAAGAGCAAATGAATTTAGCTTACGAAAAAGATATGGAAGAGGCTAAAGCAATGAAAGATCTGGAGGATGCAATTGAATATTCAGACATGAGATTCGAGGTCAAAGAGACAAGGTGGGTGTTTCACATTCCTACAAATGGAAATATGGCGATTGTAGAGACCAGTCATGGGCTAACGTTTCTAATCATAAGAGCGCTTGTTACATTTGAGAATGTCATGGCTCGAATCCATCACTTCTGCACAACCCTTCTCAATCCTCAGCCATACATAGATCTTAAACCAATGTTCAAGATCAACGACGACCCGCAAACAGAACTAGTTGGTGCAGTTATAATCCTACCCAACTGTGTTGACTCTTCTGTACGAGTAACAACATCGAAAAGAATGTGGGAAACAGAGCGAATGGCTATGCGAGACGCTGCTTTCCACGCCTACGTAGCGCTATATAAAAAGGGTTTACTAAACGATCATCTCTTACCAGCAATGAGTCGTGGCGAAGCGGAAATGGAATTGATGGGAAGCCTGGAAACTAGAGATGCTATAATTAACGTAACGGAATGCTTTGATCCATGGTTAAATATTGCCGAAGAATGGTCAGCATCTAATCTCCAGCTTCACCAAAAGCTGGTAACGGTTGACAGACCTGGACAGACAGAGCTGAGCTTCTCAATGGTTTTGCCAACTGTTCTACCACATATACCATCATTCCAATTATATGTGGATGAGAAGATGAGATATCGAGTTTCTTTCAGCGACCTTGTTGTCAGTCCGTCGTCTGAATATGCCAACCTTTCTACTCTGAGACAGGCCACATCCACTATTCTACTGTCAGCTTCTTCTTCATATATGAAAGAGAATCTGGACTTTATTTCACTATTTGTGCCATTCACGGATCAACCTAAGCTCCTGCAATGGCTTGAGGTCAATACAGGTAGTGTACCTGCTACGGAGGCTTTGAAGAGAGCAACAGAGAGACCGATTGGAATTATTAGAGACGATTCACATTATGGCGCCGCATGTATCTTTCACAGAATGCTCGACGATGACACAATTGAAGTTATACCCAGATCAAAGAGGCGAGATTTTTTGCACTATGGATATACCAAGATACCGGAAATCACAGATGAGTCCGAGGTTCAGATACCCAAGATAAAGGCGATATCAGTCCATACTGCCACAGCAGAGAATATGTCTCTTGAGTATGCCGATTGCTCTCGTCTTATNCCCCCCCATTACACATCGCGTTTGGAGATCCTTCCTGGCCCTTGACCTGCACAACTCTATTTTACGCGGCGTAGGCTTCAACGATATTGACTACATCATAACTGCAACAAATTCGCCGTCCGCGAATGAGGCTACCAACTACCAGCGACAAGAATTTATTGGTGATTCAGTTCTGAAATACCTAGCATCTGTGAATCTCTTTGTCACAAAACCGACCTGGCCAGAGGGCTTTTTGTCCCGAAAAAAAGACAAAATTGTTTCCAATGCACGGCTTTCCCGTGCAGCAGTGGAATCTGGCTTGGATAGATATATCTTCACGAAGGTTTTCACAGCGAGGAAGTGGTGTCCGGCCTATATCTCAGATTACAGCACAGATGGCGAAGCTTCCAAACGCATGATGTCAACGAAAACACTTGCTGATGTCGTTGAAGCATTGATAGGAGGTGCGTTCATGGAAGATGGGGTTGACAAGGCTTTACGTTGCGCGAGATCCTTCCTGCCTGATGAGCTTGCGGATGAGACACCGGCTCAGTTGCTCGACAGTGGAATCCCTATTCTCGACGAAATTGTTGCCCCCAACGCATACACCTCTGAGATCGAGACACTAATTGGGTATGAATTCAAATACAGGTCTCTGCTCATCGAAGCTATGATACATCCTTCGTTTGAGTGCGGCAAAACCACAATGTCCTACCAACGACTTGAATTTCTCGGTGACGCAGTTCTAGATATGGTTATAATCAACTATTTGACTCAACATGCACGACACTTACCCCATCAGCAAATGCATCTTGTCAAAACTGCTATGGTGAACACCGGGTACCTTGCCTACCTCTGCATGGACACTTCGATGGATATGCCAGGCAAGGTAGAAGTGTTACAGAGCCATGGAAATAAATACGAAACGGTTGCGAGCACCAGAAAAGTCCGCTTGTGTCAATATATGAAGCACAACATCGCCCCGATTCTAGAGGCTAGTCTAGATCGATACAATGCGCTGCAGCCTCAAATCCAGGAGGAAATATCCCACGGTACAGAATATCCCTGGACGGAACTGTCAAGTCTTGTACCTGAGAAATTCATGGCTGACATGATCGAATCAATTATGGGTGCTATTATCATCGACACTTGTGGGGATCTAACAGCGTGTAACCGTGTCGCTGAGAAGCTTGGCATTCTGAAGTATCTTCAGCGTATCATTGACGAGGAAGTCGACCTCCTTCATCCGAAAAATGTACTTGGAGAATTAGTGTCTGCCCAGGGGAAGAATGTCAGATACGATGTCGTGAAGAATGCAGAGACGGGGTATGTGACGTGTACTGTGTTTATTGATGAAGTAGAGGCGATGGAGGTTACAGACGCTAGGTCTGATGATGAAGCGACGACCAAGGCAGCAAGCTTGACATTAGAGCGTATTAGGACGGCAAATCCAGTTGAAGAAATGGATTTGAGTGATGATATGAACTCTGAGACTGACGATAGAGTAAAACTTGGGCCTACGGACTAGGTGTTGATTATGATAACTTTATGACATAAATAGATAGACGAGTACATGACTGATACACAATTGCTGGAATATATGCACAGACTAGTTAGATCGGTTGATCGAATAATGAGTATTTGACTCTTTGATAGGTGTGAATTGTGCCCTTGTTACATTTTAGCACTTCATTGCTCTGTATCTGAATTTCGTTGTTGGTTTTATTTTTGTGATTGAACCTCTGTATCAGAACCACTTCAAACAATTCTATCTGTCTTCAAATAAATTATATATTTGATATACGCATTTGAGATATGTTTGCAAATCATGTAAATCATCGTCTTAGAATGGACTAAATAAGTAATGAGTCATGGCAACTATCGCAGTAGAATATATCAAGCTGTAATATTATAAGCTCCAGGAAGCTGTATCATCCAAAATATCATAAAACAGCCCGCCTTTATTCCATAGACGATGGACGCGGCGTATTTCCACCAACTCCTCCTTGGTATATCCCAATTCAATTGCGCTACCATCTCGGAAATTATTTGGAAGGGTGTTAGGCGTATATCCCTTCTCATCATCAGCTTTGCGTAGAATGGCTAGAGTATCAGCTATGAACTTCTCCACGAAAGGCTGTGATTCCCGTTTCTGATACCAGGTGAGAGTTTGTCCAAAGAAAGGACGGGCTCGGCCCGCGAACGGTCGACGGCCACGTCCTTCGGGATCAGAAGATGAACCATTGGCTATGGTCATGGATGGGTTATATCCAACGATTAAGGTAACAGTGAAGGGACGTGCATCTTCAACCTCATCTCCAAACTGCTTCCAGCGTTGGAAAGCTTCGACAATGCTTGTAGTTGAGAAACCCATGCAACGTGCCGTGTTCTGTGACTTGAAGCCACCGCGGATGTCAAACATCTTAGTGCCTTCAAACATCTTAACGAAAGGAACAAAGGTGGTATTCGTATCAATTGCTAGCTTAGTAATCTCTGGTGTAATAAGGGGATCTACGATCGCTTCTGCCTCCGCACTGGGACCAAAGTAAGTGACAGTGAGGATTAGAATTGGTTGTCCAGGGAAAGGCGACGATGGTGGTGAACGTGCAAAAATGAGCACCGGCAGCATATTCTCTTTAGCAGGGAATAGGGACTTAAAAAATTCAGCGGCAGTCTCAATTGCTGCACCTGGAAATATCCATTTCCGAACCCAGAACTCTTTGTTTTCTTTCAACTGCAACGACGAAAGTTGGTATATGTGCATCGTCATTGATGCAATAACCAGTAATCCAGCTCCAGCACCACAAAGCACGTCAAAGAGAGCCCTCTCTTCCCCTGTGGAAGTTATATCAATGGTAATGTACTCTCCCGAAGCGGTAACTCCTTCAAAAGCCACCACATTGTCCATAGCTAGACCATGTAAAGATGACAGCCCGGTGAACCCGCCGCCCAATGTGAGACCGACCATACCAACAGCACCAGAGTTGGCATATGCTTTGTAATATCAGAAAGATGCCTTCGTCATGAACCAAACATGACCAACCAGGGAGAGATTATCACTCACTGGTATAGACACCATGACTATACAATGCCTCGAGCAGTTCCTGGTTAGACACTCCACCACCAAACGTCACCAACATATTATTGGTATCAACATCGATATTTTTAAACCTGTGCATATCCAAATACAGCGTCTTTTCGTTAATAGGCACCACTTTGTGCCCCCCACCTCCCACCAGGAGCGTCAGTCGATTTTCAGCTGCATACTTACCCGCTGCTGTGATGTCAGTAGTATTAGATGGAATAACGACAAGGGCTGGATTCGAGAGACGCTCGTCCGTCCATCGATGTATGATGTCGTGGATCTTAGATTCCGCTGTGGGAATGATGATTTCTGCTGATGTTTGTGCGAAGTAAGCACTCGGAGGCGGTGTGAGAGTGGACATTTCCGTATTTTACAGAGGCAAAACAGACTGAACAGCGTGGCAAGTCACTCCTAATGACGAAAGATATCCTCTCAAACTCCAAAATTCGAGATAATGGACATCCATGAACAGTTACTACATTGCCGTTCTTATATGAAACTAGCAGGTAGTGTTGCTTTTCAGTCTCAGCTCAGCTTACGTCAGGAATATTAGGAAGTTCGATCATATTTGTATCCCCTCAGAACCCAGGTTTCAGGCCAGAGTTATACACAGGGATGTTGTCCACTTAAAATCCTTCATTTTCCTAAAACGGAGATAATTGTAAGGCCACGATGATAAAAGTGGTTCAAAATGGGTTATGGGGATACACCAACTTGGTGATGATTAATGATAGCATAATCGGTCAGCGGATATGCCAATATATTGCCTATTTTTCCACTTTTGACATATTACATCAACAGTTTTCTATTATTTTAATAACAATAGATTTTAGAGATCTCAAGCTTGAAGATGATATAAATAAGAGTGTAATTTTGAGATTATTATAAGGTTAAAATATACACGACCTATCATTAACTTTTGTTACATTTAAAGTTATAGCTAAAATTTAAAGCTTATAATCTCTAAAACCCATTACTATTAGAATAATAAAAGAAAAATGTTGATGTAAGATGTCAAATGTGGAAAGTAATATACTGGTGTATCAGCTGGAAAACATTTAAAGGGATGGAAGTTAGGAACATAGAAGGAACGGGGGAGTATCAATCACCACTCCCAGTCAACTCCCCACCAAACATCCCGCAGCTTTATTGCTCCCTCCTTTTCCTTCTTTTCTCGGAGCTTATATATCTTCACGCCACCTCTCACTGGTATCACCAATCAATCCAGAGGGTTGGACTGACGGACGGCCATCATTTGAGTTGCTAATATTTCCTTGTCCTCCACCATTTATATCATCTCTATACGGTTCCACAGCACCCTCTTCCTCTCCACTGCCAATGAGACGTACCCGACCATAGTTATCTTGCCTTCTTCCTGTGAATAGAACCCCAAAAGAAGCAATCCAACTTGATGTTTGATTCCATGCACCCCGCCTGAACTTAATTATGATAAGTAAAGCCTAGAAAGCAGTTAATTTAGATAAATCGATCAATTGAATCACAGAAAAAAAAGTGGTCTGTTACCTTTGCAACGAATATAATTGCCGCAACGCCAAAGAGCAGGGCCGCATTTACCCTCTCCTGCTGCTGCCATGGCACTCTGCAGCTCCTCTCCCTTCCATATGTTATTTTGCACTGGTCTACACCATGGCCTTCCTCTTTTCTTCCACGAGCAAATGGCCAAGGACGATCTACAAGGCTATTGAATCCACAACAGTCAAATCGGTCCTGGATCGCGCGCATTGCATTCGCATCCTTGTTACTGTACATTTCTTGCCATTTATCTTCGATGCTGCAACTTGGTATCATATAAACAATGGAGAGGGTCGCGATGATTGTCTCGTAGATGAGCTGGAAGGCGGAAAGGAGTATAATCCAGAGGGCGTTACGAGCAGTGGATTCTTTGTCGCGTAGAAGTGGATGGATTAATTGGGTTGTGATGAAAGTTATCAACGGTAAAAATACTGCGGCGAACGCGAAGATTTGGGATATTGGGAGTGATAGCGATCGGATTTGGAAGAGGGATAGCTGTGAAACTGTGTTAGCTATGGTTTGTTCGTTGACTAGAGAATGGTTGTTTCTATCGAAGTTCATTGTAAACCTTCAAGAGATGGAGAGAATCCATCTGCAAAGGAAGTGAAATACATACCCAGCAATACCAGTCAGTCCGCCTAGAACCTAATTGAAGAAATATCAATCAGCCAATGCAAAATCTGCTGTGTATATGATACTTACAACCAAGCTGATAACCAGCATCACCGATTTCGAGGAAGCCATCGAGGTTCTAGGTCTGTCTCACAAATATTAGCACAGCAGTCGTAGCTTGTCGAAAGGTTCTTTGTCACAAATTTGAATCTGAATCTGAATCTGAATATTGCTAAATAGAAACCACTCGACAACCATCGAACATTTCATTTTATGCTGCCAGTCATGTGAATGAATGGGAGGCCTCATTGCGGGGTCTGTTGCATTGAGGACGGTTGCACAGATGGCTGGCTCAGGCCACAAAGGCTGGCGGATCGTTGACGAATGAAAGTGACAGGAGATAGAGCACAACCAAACATGCACGATTTCCTTATTGTAGAATTAGCCAGTTGATCTACTTGAATTAAATTGTAAGTTATATTATTAAATCTACTACGATCGATTATAGTAATCGGTTATAGTGACCTTCAAAGACCTATTACCCACTCGTACCAAGAAGAAGTAGAGAATGGAGACCAAAAAAATCCTGCGCTTGGTAGCACCGAGGATGCTTCGGAACTCCGGTCGTGTCCATGAGGAATTTCTCCCAAGCCCTTGGAGGTTGTTCAGGCCCAGAGAAGAACTTTGAGAGGGACTCTGTCAATCCCCAAAGGTTCCAAATGTCTGGATTGGGTGCGGGATTTCCTACATCTCCGATGTGCCAAAGCAGGAGCTCTTCGTGTCTTTCCGGAATGTTGACCCAGACATAAGGTTCCAATCGTGAACTTCAGTTAGCGGATGGAGTCCCTGTGGGAAGCTTAAGGGTTCCAATATGATCATTCGGCGATACACTGGCATAAGTAGATGAAAGCTAGCATGTTTACCGCCGTCACACTCTCAATTAAGTCTTGTTAATTATAATAAATCTAGTATAAAATGATGAATTTGCCTGCATCTAATAATCAGAGCTTGCTTCCTCTAATTTTGAATGGTCTTTTTTTTATTCATATTTTTTAGACCAGGTATTATCACAAACGAAATATAGAATTCAACCAGCCGCGTTGATGTCAACTCGCAGTAACAGCAGTCTCTCCACGCTCGGTATCACCCTCGCTCGCCAGCTTGAAGTCAACTCCATACAGCTTCCACGCCGACTCAATCCCGAGATCTAGCTTCCTATTTCGGGAAGGGATTATGATATCTGATGTATCGTTCTGCATTGCATAGATAACATGATGAGTCTTTCCGAGTGTCAATTTGATAGCACCCTCGAAAAACAGATTAGGTGTATAATGATGCCAGGGCGTCCGACCGTTGATCTTGGCTAAGATGTTGTCCAGTACTACGCCGGCTTGCATCTAGCCTGCGCGAGCCATCCGCGGGCCGGGATGATTGGCCACGTCTCCAAAAGCAAAAATTGGGAGGTCCTTACTCGGCGAATCTGCATCAAAAACCTGGAGCGTCGGTCGGACAAGAATTCGGGAGTTCTCTGCGACAGTGCCAGGGTAGAGGCCAGCGAGAAAGGCTGAGTTCGGCCGCTGGCCGGTACAGCCAATCTAGAATCGGAATCGTAGATAAGCAGACTGAAGATGGGAGTGATGAGAACGTCATCGGAGGAAGTTTACTTACCACGAGGTCAAATTGCTCCTCGCGCCCATCAGAGAAGGTCAGCGAGGCTGATTGAGCAAAGTTTCCAGCAGTGAGCATCTTCGGACGCTCGTTCAACACAACTCGGACCTCCAACTCGTCCCGCAGCGCCGTCAAGGCATAGTCCTGTAGCCGCTTGCCAAAGTTGCTCAAGAGCTGGCCTCGCGAGTGGATCAGAGTGACCTCTTTGTCCGGATAGAAGTCCTTGATGTCGCTGGCAAGCTCGACGCCCACGGCTCCGCCGCCCACGATGGCAACCTTCCTGCTCTCCCGGATGAACTGCTGCACACCTTGTAACTCACGACAGGCATCGCTGCGCTCCGTGGATACTACCTGCACAGGCAGTGGCTGTGAGGACCCTGTCGCGATGGCGAGGTACGCATAGTCAACCTTGTCGCCGGACGCCAGGAGCACTTGATTCCCCGTGAGCCCAACGACCGTGTCCTGAACGTGGGAGACGATGCCTGCCGGCGCGCCCTTGGCGATTCCGTCGTATGGAATAAACGCTGTGTGCTCATGCCCCGCGATGACGGAGAACCGCGGGAAGTTGAACGAGTAGTTGAGGTGCGAGTTCTTCTCGATCCACACAGCCTTGTATCCCGTAGGTAGAGTTTCAACCAGGCGATTCACCAGCTCAATGCCTGCAAATGACCCTCCTAAGACCACGACATTCTGGGCGTCGGGAGTGTTGCGCCATGTCCAGCTGTGGCCGTACGCGACCATGCGCCGGATGGCGACTCGGGCGAGGTAAGGAATGAAGAAAGCAAGTGCTTTGATGAGGACGGTGACCTTGTCTGACAACATGTTGTTTTTGGGATGCTTACTAGGTTTTGGTAGAAAAGGAGTTATCAGATCGATCTAATCAGATCGATAGATAACAATTGATCTACCCCGCCACCGGTCTGCTCGGTTGATTAAGCGTGTCTAGAAGTCTTCTTAAGGTAACGTTAGCGAGACCTCTGTATTTCATCTCATCATAAGGGCACGAAGGGGTATATAAGTACATTCGTACAGTGTATCACATCCCACAAATCCAGTTGCGGGATCAGTATCTATAAGTTACTTAAAGTGATGGTATAAGAGTTATCTATCATATTAGAATAGCTTCAGCTAGTAGGTGGTGATTCAATCTGTGTTGATAATGTCAACCAGAATGGCAGTAACATATGATCATATGATCCTTGGGAAGATATGATGTTGCAGGTATATGTCAATCCCTTCCTTTCCCATTCATTTGTGATTGCAGGATCTATCGTCTCTCCGAGTATGGCCAGTCTCCGCGGAGGACGGGAGGCGTCACTGGCTTGTAGGAAGTAGCTTATGAGGCAGCATTCATTCCATATTCAGCCGCGATTCCTTTCTCTCCGCGGAGCTTTGTGCACACCGCAGTCAGTCCTCAGCGGGTACAGACTTGAGACCTCATACAATCCTTCCGCGGAGCATATCACGTGCCCAGCCTAGCTCTCCTCCTATCACGGTATATTGATCCAAACTCACTTGCAGGCCACCTTCGAAATTAAAAGTGAGATAACACTTCTTTTTTTATATAAATTGCGTTCAAAGAAGCTACACTGCACTTCTCACTTCCTTGAAGCAACCGCGTTCGCATCAAAATGGGCTTCTCAACGACGAAATCTCAAGGTTGAATCAGCGACTCACAGATGGCGGACACGACAAATAAAAACGCGAACGCGAACGCAGAGATATCTGAAATGGCCATTCCAGCTCGACTTAGCACTGCCAGAGAGTTCCTTGACGTGCTGGAGGAGCCTAAGGAGCCTAAGGATCCTAATGTGGTTGATTTTGAAGGACCTGACGATCCAGATAATGCGATGAACTGGCCGGGCCGCAAGAAGTTTCTGAATATCTTGGTTGTCTCGTTGATAACGCTTCTCTCGTATGTATACACAGAAGATCCTGCGTCTAATTCTACAACCCCAACAGCAGACTGAACTGACAATACTCATGCGCAGGCCCATCGCCTCCACCATCAGCTCTGCTGCAGCAGCCGACATCATGGTTTACTTCCACTCTACCAACGATTCTCTTGGCGCCTTTGTCACCACGGTATTCCTGCTCGGATATACATTCGGCCCTATCATAATTGCACCGCTGTCGGAGATGTACGGGCGTGCCCTCCTCTACAAGATCTGCATGGTCTTCTTCATCGTCTTCAATGTGGCCTGCGCCGTGGCCAACAGTCTGGGATCGCTCATTGTGTTTCGACTACTCACCGGTATTATGGGTTCTTGCCCTGTCACACTCGGTGCAGGCTCCATCGCCGATATGATTCCGGCTGAGAGGCGAGCTGGTGCCATGGCAGCGTACATTATTGGAGTTATCCTGGGCCCTTCCATTGGACCGATCTGCGGTGGTTATTTGAGTCCTGCGGCTGGCTGGCGCTGGGAATTTTGGCTGATGGCTATAGCTGCAGGAGTCGTGACGGTACCGGTGATGTTTATGAATGAGACATATTCCTACGTGATTCTGGAGCGCAAGACAGAGCGGCTGCGCAAGGAAAGAGGCAACCCAGATCTTCGATCGGCGTTGAACACGGGTAAAACACCCCGTCAGCTGTTTGTCTTTTCTATCTTGCGCCCGCTTAAGATGCTGATCTCGCCGATTATTTTTCTGTTGTCTCTCTATACTGCCGTTGTTTACAGCTACCTGTACTTGTGCTTCACAACTTTTCCTGGTGTCTTTAGCACAAAGTATGGCTTTGGGACCGGTGCGGCTGGCCTGGTGACCCTAGGATATGGCATCGGCTCTGTTCTTGGGCTCTTCGTCTGTGGTGCAACATCGGATCGGCTCTCAAAATATCTGACCCAAAAGTATGGTGGCGAGACTAAGCCAGAGTACCGACTTCCAATCATGGTTCTAGGTGGCTTCCTCACGCCGATTGGGTTGTTCTGGTATGGATGGACGGCCGAGGCTGCTACCCACTGGATTGTTCCCATCATCGGTACCAGTTTTATTGGCGGCGGCATGATCATTACATACGTATGTGTCTTGATAGATATTTGGTTCTTCCAGAGGACTTGATGGGCTAATGTTGATTCTAGATGGCCAGCACCATGTATCTCGTCGACGCATACACTGTCTTCTCAGCCTCGGTGACAGCTGCAAGTACCATCTTCCGTTGTCTTTTCGGAGCTCTGCTTCCCCTTGCTGGTCCTGCCATGTACGCCAAGCTCGGATACGGTTGGGGAAATTCGGTACTGGGGTTTATTTCCGTTGCCTTCCTACCGCTACCCTTCATTTTCTACCGCTATGGCCAGCGGATTCGCGAATCTAATATCTTCAAGGTGCAATTTTGAAAGGTTTGCAGGTTTCATCCTGTTCCATGTACCAACTCCATGCATAAGATTGCTTCTTTACTTTCACAGAATGCCTCTAGGCTGTTTTAGATAGACTCGATCATTGTTATTACCGACAACTGGCTCGCAAATTTTACAGGTCGATCTTGGCCCACGCCAGCGTTGAGGAAGCTGACAATTGGAAGAATACACTTGGAAGATTGGCCTTACCGTATTTCTGGATCATTCTGAGTTACAACAAAGACTCTCTTTTTAATAGGATGAGCAAGACCACGAAGAGACTAGCTGTGCCTCGTCCGTTCGTGTCTGGTTTGTGTAAGATGGACCTAGTTGATGAAGAGTAGTGGCTCTTTGGTGGAGAGACTTATATGCAAGACTGTCCTGAAAGGCTGATAGGGCAAGACAGGGATGAAACTGAAGCTGTGGAAACTATGGATACTATTTCCCAAGAAGGTCCGAGTTATATGATTGATTTTGGGTGTACTATACCATTTATCGAAGTGCTAGAAATCATCGAAAGGGAGTTTAAAGCCGTCAAGAACCACAAATATATTGACCCCAAAGTAAAAGGCCATTACGAAACTGCTTATAAATGTCTCAAAAAGTGTCTTCGAATCCGAGACCCACTCTGCGATATTCTCCTCATGATCGTGCTAACATATACCTCTTTTACTGATACGCCAGCATTACCGATAAGAAGCTGGAATTTTGAAGCTGGGGAGCGAAAGGACTTCGCCTACCTAGCGGTCACTCTCACTACTAGAATGCTTTGGTTCTTATATCCAAGGAGCTTCCTCTGGGAAGATGGTGAGGCAAGTTATTATGTTCCGGAAATGACCAAAAAACTAGGTACGTGTTGGTCTCGTCATGACATAAACTTGATGCTGAGACAGGTGCAGAACATAAAGGTATAAACAACTGGATTCTTTTAAAGCTCGGATGGGTTAAGTGTAAATATTACAATCGTCGCAAAACACCACAAAATAGCGAACTGTGGCTGTGGCCGAGAGACGAGCTCCTAGAACGTCGTACGAAAATGTTTTCGCAGATGGATGATGCTTTTACATTTATTGAGGGAGTATTTGGTACTAAATAGCTGGGATAGTGCTCAGGAATTTTCTATGCTATTAGTTAGAATATTTATTTACTGAAGGGCAATAACTAAAGTAGAGTGATTTTACATTTACTGTACTCTGCTTACAACACCAGGATTATCAGGGCAGTACCGTTTACATTTATACAACCGCATCGCAAATCTTCAATATAATATAAATTATTTAATCATGCTAAATTATACTGTTATGCGCTTATAATNCNNCTACTACTACTACTACTACTACTACTACTACTACTACTACTATTACTACTGTCCCAATTACCGTCGAATCCACGACATGGTTCGCCATTTCTAGCTCGTGCACGCCTTAAAGGGTTTCCTGAGAGAGGTTGAACTATTAAAAGTATGCGCAGTCGTAATAGTTTATTTATATTTTTATNAAAAAAAATCCTCTAAAATTTAATTAAAAATTAAGTGAAAAATAACATTAATCTTAGCTATTTATGAAATTTCAATTCTTTATTAGCTGTTTGTTGAGTTATACAAATAGTTTTAAGCCAAGTGAGAGAAGTGTACGGTCGGAATAACAGCCATATGGTAAAATGGCATAGGGACAAGTCATCTCTCCTTTTCCACAGTTAGTAAATTCTCATAGAGTAATGGCGGATTAGAGCGCTTCTCCAAGTACTTACCTTATAGTCTTTTTTGGTCAAGTTTACCATGCAATGCAGCGCAATGAAGTTGTAGTAGCTGAAGACGGTAGCTTTGAGAAGCCCTATTGTCCTCGAGCTGAAGCAACGCACCACTGTTGTATTCCTTGATCTGTGATCATCGTCAAATCCTTCCCAGTTCTGTTTTCCATGATTCAGTAGTTCGTGCCAGCTTCGAAATCCCGTTGGCACTTTCTGCTCTGAGTTGTGATCGAAAATGAAAACGCGGCTCCGAGGTAAGTCAACCTGTTCAGTGGTGTCGAAAACATTCTTCAGAATCTTTGGTTGGTAATAAAGAATGTGATTCTAGCTATTTTTATAGCGTGGACCAATTCGGCCTGCGTGTATGAGGGATTAATCCCTGTCCAGACCACCCCCACCCTGACGATGCTGTTAACGAGGATGGGATAATCAATGTTATTGAAGGAATGCACGCATACACGCTCGCCGTTCTGGAGTCCACACACTCTGAGTTCTGCAATTAGTTCTTGCATTGTCGACTGCTCCGTACTGTGCGTGTAGTTACGAGATGGATTCTCGGTGTCGATGAAGATAGGATCATTGATATCCTCGATCTCCGGATTGCGACAGAATAGCCAGGAGGTGATATCCTGGTTTGGAATCTCGACACTCTGTCGTGAGAGGAACGGCATCATAGATGGATGAATTCCATATCAAACGTTAAGGGGTGCTTGAGAGGTGATGTCGTCAGAGATGGCGTATCTGGGCTTTTTCCATTCCAGAGGCCCAGCCAAAAATGAAAATTTGATACTCCTAAACAAACTCTCATTGCCCGACGCAGTGTGCAAAGTGTCTTGTGCCACTCCATCTCATGTTGTCCTTCCCCAGTCATTGTCGACTTTTCGGCATTCAGGGATGTTGAGGCGCACATCCGCCCGAGCTGGCGAGTCGGGACTCTCAGTTTGGCCCAAGCTAGACGCCCGGTCATCAGACCTCACTAGGCCACCAGACAAAGCAGATCCTAAACTGGATATAGACCCATAGGCCTGAGTTCCAAGATACTGTATCTTGCTTCAGTATGTATATAAACTGTCTACCTTTTGACTTCTATGCATAGCCAACTCGATCAAGACTTGGTTGATTATCCCACATCATATACAGTGTCACAATAGCAGTGATTGCCATCATTGCAACTTGGACCTTATTTCAAATTCCACCGTACAGTATATTCAATACAGTCAAAAATGGCTGATCTTCGTCGCGATATTGAGTTCAGAACTTATGATGGTCTCACTCTCTGCAGTTGGTTATATCCTGGCCATGGCAGGATCTCTNCCCCCCCCGTGATTGTGATGTCCCATGGAGTAAGCCTTCTAAATTTTTCTCTCATGAACTGCACGACTATTTGCCACGATTAGAGCCGTTGCTGATCGATACTGCTGGCTGTAGCTGTCTGCTGTCAAGGAGGTTTTCTTTGACGACTATGCTGCTCGTTTCCAGCCGGCAGGATTTGCCACATTCATTTACGATAACCGCTGCTGGGGTTCCAGTGATGGCCTACCACGAAATGAGACGGACCTATGGCGCCAGATCGAAGATATTCATGCAGGCGTCGGTCATGCAATGACACTGCCAGAGGTTGATCCAGATCAGGTTGTGGTCTAGGGAAGCAGCGGGCCAGGGGGAAATGCTTTGACTGGTACGGCTCTCGACCCTCGAGTGAAGGCTGTGATACTGCAGGTTCCTTTCGTATCTGGGGAGAGCGCTCAGCTTGCCGCTCCAAAGGAAGCTGTCCTCGCCGTGTATGCCAAGCGTGACTATGCGGTGCTTATAGAGTATACTTGCCTGTGGTCCGAGACGGTCGAGGAGACCAGAAACTTAGAGTATAAGATTATTCTTGGGACCGAGGAGTTAGCAGAGTTCTATCACATGGTTTGTAAGAAGAAGCTCCCACTAGGTGTAAAGTGGGAGAACAAGATAACCTTGTAGATGTATTATTATAGATTTAAGCACGGGCTAATCCAGTACATCCATAGTATTAGTTCACGACCGATGCTCATGGTCGTGGCTATAAAGGACTTGATTATCCCACCAGAGATTGCGCTGAATGTTTTCAACAAGGCGGGGGAGGGCAAGGAGCTGACCAAGCTTGACTGTGGTCATTTTGATCCCTACTAAGGAGATTTTTTCCACCGCAATGTTCAGGCGCAGATCGAGTTTCTGAAGAGACACTTCTCCTGGAAGTATGAGCATCAGACTTCCGGCCAGCCTAAACCTCGGACGCCTCGTTCCGTTTCAAGACCAAAAGCAGCCTTGTAACCAGATTCAGGTTTCGCGGATTACCTTATTTGGAAATCTTTCTCTGTATATGTACCCAACAATCTCTCCAATTTATGGGGTCAAAATAGTATTGGGTTTAGAACCCACGATGTCAATCAGCGATTTCTTGCTTCTAGAATGCCTCGCAAAGAGCCTAAACATGGTGGGGGAATGTGTGCCCTTTTTGAGTTTAGCGCCCCATTTACGTGCAGCCATACTTCCAGGTCACAATGTACTTCAGCCTTGTGCGTACACATCATTCTTCATATATATATATATATGTTATTGATTAGATGTCAATAATTCCACCTGACTCTCCACCATATAACCACATCAACGAGTTTGAGCTCTGTTCTTATATACGACGTTGTATTTCGGCAGAACAAAAAGCTCTGGTACTGGAACTATCAACCTCAAAAGCTGTAAGCATGCCATCCTGGACCAACAGCTCCACCATATATGAAGATCTTCCCTCAGTCTCTTCTGGAAAGATATGCACAAGGGTAATATATTTATACCCTGGGACCACTGAAGACCCTATCCAGTGTCACCTCCGTATGATTGCTTTAGATGATAGAAGCGGTGATTCCCGTTATGAAGCTATTTCATATTGTTGGGAAGAACCTCCTGAAACAGAATCACTCATCTGCAATGGGCAAAATATCTACATAAGGCCGAATTTAGAAAGGGCTCTACGGCATCTCCGACTTCCAGATCGAACGAGGATTCTCTGGGCAGATGCAATATGTATCAACCAGCAGAATATCCAAGAAAGAAATTATCAGGTGTCTATCATGTCCTTGATCTATAGATGTTCCGAACGTGTTATTGTATGGCTTGGGGAGGCCAGCAATACTACTGAACAAGCTATAGAGTTTCTTAATAAACTCGCAGATGCAGACAAAATCTTCAGGCGAGATCTTCCAGAGAATATGCTCGTGAAGCATGTGTTGTACTGGAAAGAATTGAGAGAATTTCTAAGCGTTGACGGTGGGCCGTTCCAGCAACATCAACCTGGTCCAGTAAACTCTCTTAATCAATTGATGCAACGTTCTTGGTTTGAGAGACTCTGGGTCGTCCTTGAAGCCACCAGTGCAAGGGATATACTTATTCTATGCGGAAAGTTCAGTATTCCTTGGCATCGGTTCTGTTACGCAATTGACTTTTCATACAAGGTTGGAATCGTAGATTACAGCAGGACAAAGCTAGCATCGGCTTGCCGATTTCCTTTTTATCTTCGATTTTGGCCAAACGCCGATCTGGATCTGCTCTACCTAGTTCAGGCGTATCGGTATGCTAAATGCACTGACCCCCGAGATAAGATATTTGCGCTGCTTGGTCTCCGTTTCCTCACTCACCTAAATTGTATGAAGTCATTGAGAGACGAGTTTGCAAGTCTCGACATTACACCCGACTACGAGATAGGAGTTGTAGAACTTTACAAACACTTTGCCTACAAAGTAATAGAAACAAAGGGGCACCTGGATATTCTGTCAGTCATTGGTCTATACCCTCTCCAGACACCGGGACTGCCCAGTTGGGTCCCAGACTGGGCTCCTTCGAAGCATGTTGTACCACTCCTACGCTACACCCGCCCTGGAAATCTGCTGGGTTTGTATTGCTCTTCATCAAAAAGCAGGACAGACCCACGGCTTATTAGTCACCAGGTGCTAGTTCTAAATGGATTTATGTACGACACCATTATCCAGGTAGCAGATGAATGCCGGGAAATCAAGGAGGATAGCTTCAAGCCGGTCTGCCCGACCATCGTCAAATTTACTCTGAGGAGCTTATGGGATTATGGATACCCATATTGGGAAGAGATCTATTCTTCACAAAAATTATTTGCGCAGTGGGATTACCTAGCCCTTACAGTGGTCTCGGGGTCTCGACATGATGCAATGGATGAATACTGGCAAACACTCATATGCGCCTCCAAATACGATATAAGCTGCTTGGGCGAGGTATTTGGCAATGACATGACCGAGATAGAGCTTCGAGCCATATTTTATATTTGGTTCCGATGGCGTGTCTTTACGCGCCTTGCATATCGTCTTGGGCCCAGATATTTCTCGCTTCCACTCTTCATAGTCTGCATCATACTCAACATTCTTTGGGCGACTGCTTGGGGACCGACGCACTACAATCGATTTCTATTCTTTACAGAGACTCGAACGCGGAGATTGGCACGTACAAAGAAGGGGCATCTGGCACTCATGGTAGGCGGTGCGCGCCCGGGAGATGCAATTGCATTATTTGAAGGCGGGAAGGTACCCTTAGTGATTCGGCCGACGGGCCAGGGCACATGGCGGTTGTTGGGGGATGGATATGTGCATGGTATTATGAAGGGAGAAGCTTGGGACAAAGAAAAGTGCGAAAAGATTTATTTAGAATAGAATCTCGTCATAAAACCATATGTTTCTGGCTAAGTAGTAGCTCTTTGGACTGTCGACTATTCTTATTCAAGGCTAACCTATCACTGCAACGTGAGTTCGAGGTTAGGGGGCTAATAGGTAATGTGTTTCTGGCTACACTAACCGTACATATTGAAGCAGCAACTCCGGAGCTCACCGCAGCAGCAGCACGCGAACTCTCCGGCGCTTACATCTCCATTTGACAGTCCCTCCTATGCGCCTATCTTTGTCATACCCGCCTCCTGATTTGCATCCGTTTCCACGGATTGATCAGCGGTGTTGGATAATATTAGCTTTGCTCCACTCAATAGACCTCGATACCACCTTGAGACTTTGAGATTACAATGTGACCTCATTTTAATAGTAGAAATTTCTTGCGTTTGCCATTTTGCCCGCTGAGAGAAACTCTTTGCGTTAACTGAACAGTCTGTTCCTTTTTTTAGTCTTGGAAATATTGTTGAATTAGGGGACGTGAAAGCATGCACGTAATATGGGGTGCTCAACTTGATATATTGGTGTTGTAGTAGCTACGTACAGTAAAGCAAAGCTAACTACTAGAAAGGGAAGTCATGTGTAATAGGTCAAACGAGGTGCCTAAGGTGGCAATTAGGATATCACAACAAATATCATTAAACTTTGTTATTTTATAATATTTGTTCCAGCCCATACGCCAACGGTCTAGCCCATACGCCAACCACTTCAACTTTTTACCCCACAGTAGCGGTGTAGCTTTAAATGTAATAGATTTCTTCTACTTTACAACCTTCAATTAAGTTATTCTCCATTCAATATGGCTTTAATTGAATCAATTAACCCTTTTCCTAATGATGTACGCTTTGCCTTTCAAGAATATATATATAGCGAAGGCTATACCAATAAGGAACGAATCAACCCAGAACACTGGCAAAGAATGCATGTCTTTTTAGACAACCCAAACCTTAAACCAGAGAATCGAGCGGATACCAACCTAAAACACAGAGCACTTACTCAATTTGAGCTCAAGAACCGTCAATTATATCGATTGCCTGATTTATACCATCCAGAACCGAGATATGCTATACAAGATAGTGAGGTATTTGATATTATTGCACAAGAACATATCAAACTCCTTTATGCAGGACGAGATAAAGTATGGCCAGTAATTGAGCAAAATTACTATGGAATTAAACGTGGTGAGGTTGAATGGGTGCTCAAAAGATGTAAAAACTGTTCTCTGAACAGGCCATCTGCTATTAAAGCTTCTCTTGAACCTATTGTTTCTGAGAGAGCTTGGGAACGTATTCAAGTGGATTTGATTGATATGAGGCATGAACCATCTGGCCAGTACAAGTGGATATTGCATATCAAAGACCATTTTACCAAATATTCATAATTATATTTACTTAAAAGCAAAGAATCAATTCCAATTGCACAAGCATTTGCCTAATTTATCATGGCTTTTTTACCTCCTAAAATAGTTCAATACAACAACGGCAAAGAGTTCAAAGGTGCCTTTCTTATCATATTATGCAAATATGGTATTCGAATAATCAATGGAAAGCCTAGAACACCTCAAACTCAAGGTCTTGTTGAACAGGCAAATGGAGTAGTTGAAGCTAAAATCAGAGCTTGGAAAATGGATAATAGTTCAACTGAATGGATTGATGGATTAGTGGAGATTACTCTAGCAATTAACACTCAAAAACACTTAACAATTAATTGTGCATTTGCTGAATTATTATTCAGAGATCATAACACTTATATTGATTAGTTGGACAGTCAAAAACACAAAGATCTTACAATTGAAGTGCTTCAAGAAGATCCTAATCAACCTTCAATATTTGAGAGTAATATAGAACCTGAATTACCAATTGATCCACAATTGTTATCTTTAAGCAATTCAAAGGTTAATATTGATATTCAATCATAATCACATTCTCAAATTACCATGCGTATTAGCCTTGAAAGTAGCTCAGAGATCAATATACGAATTACTCTACCAATCAAGGATTCTCCTGAACAGTGGTATAACACTGAAGCCAATATTCAAACTAGCATTAAAGTTGACTCTCCTATGACTACAACTACAGTTACAGCTACTATTGCTACAGCTACAGCTACTATAACTACAACTACAACCACTATGGCTACAGCTACCACAGTTACTACAACTGCTACGGCTACTACAACTACTACATCTATTACAGTTATAGCAATTCAATCAACAGATCCAGTGATCCAAAAAGCTTAACAATTAACACAAAAAGCAAGAGTTAAAATAGTAGAAAAGTACTCGNAAAAAATACAATATTCAACACTTTGATATTGAAGATATTGTTTCAATCAAAGTTCTAAGAGAAGATAGAACAGCTACTGATAACCGACGGTTATTTGGACGAATATTAGATGAACTACACTCTCATAGATATAAAGTTATTACTCAATCAGGAATCATTAACCGGCTAATGCTAACTAAGGATTTAGGGGTGGTTGATAAAAGCCTTTGGCCAGATATTACCATTCTAGAAAGCATAAAACAAATCACTTTAACTTTGGCAGCTAGGGAGGCATCTACAAGCCAACGAATTAGGATATCATGCCAGTGTAAAGGTCAGTGTAGTACTAAAAGGTGTCGTTGTTTTAAGGAAGGCAAAGATTGTACTGTACACTGTCATAAAGATGAGCATGATTGTGGAAGGTTATCAAGGCTAGCTATTCGTACAGAACAAGCTTTAATTGAACCTGAAAGCTCTAATTCTAGGAGAAAGCGAGCAAGGGCAGATACTGTAGGTAATGTTGTTAGTTTAACTGGCCTTGGAGTAGCAGTTGATTTGGATTAGCAATTGATTAGCAATTAAATAGCACTTGAAATAGCTCAAATTGTAAATAAATCAGTAGCTGAATTAGTAGGTGGTTGGTGTATGGGCTAGACCATACACCAATTGTAATATTGGTTTGCGTATGGGCTAGACCATACACCAACCGTAATATTGGTGTATGGGCTAGACCGTTGGCGTATGGGCTGGAACATATTTATTAACAACTCCATTCCTGCTTGCAATCCAATATTAATTTCAGGTGATATAAAAATCTAAAACCCTTTTAATGACTCAAGCAAATACCTGGTAGACCGAGCCTTGGTTAGTAAGAGTAAAATAGCCCCCTTCAGTCATCAAATCCAAGCGCTGCACTATCCAATTCTGCACACTAACTCTCAACTTCTTCTTAGTAGTATCTAAAATCTCGAGGTCTACTGAAAGTGAACCTTGGTGCCCTGATTCCCCAGCCTGGGAGCTGGGACAAAGTTGAAGATAGGAGGGAAGCATCAAGACCTGTTGCTAACCACTCTATTGTTGAGAAAAACACACGTATGGTTATTTACAGCCATCCAATACAGAGCAAATAATATAATCGTCATACTGTACTTGTACATATTAATGGAGAGAATGCTAAGATCATAGAGTATAGTTCTGTAAATGTTACACGCGATCAGAAAAATGAAGCTGAATGGGTACCCCATAACAAATCATCCCACTGGAACCCATCCGTGTACATCAATTCCTCGAGACTCTGTGGCAAGTTCCAATTCTGTGGCTGACTAGCGGGCACCGGCATTTGATCTGGCACGGGATCCATTAACATCCCGTTGTCCATTCCTTTTGGCGTTGATATCATCGCTAGCTGATTGGATCTCAGGGCCATCTGTGTTGTTGTGGTATTGATTACTGGTGTAGAAGTAGCATTAGGCACTCCAGCTTTTGTAATTAGCATAGGTGCCTCTTGCGTAGGTTGCTGCTGCTGGACACGATACTTGGCCAAAACTTGCATGAGTGAGTCGTGAAGGTTCGCGGCTGCCCATGAGTGGCTCCTTGCGCCCTCGACAATGCGCAAGGCTTCGGCCTCATCACCGTGACGGATCTCGTCTTCTAGCAAGCCTGGTCTATTAATGTAGGCGTCCATCAGCAGCGCAATGCTAGCCAGGAAGACGCCGTACAGCATTGCTGATAGGCGCAGCCGGATGAGTACAAAAGGATGCTGGGCCCTCTCGAGCTGTACCTCGGCGCGGATGAGCTCGCGCGCAGACTTGAGGCACTTCTCTCGCGACAAAGCGTAGGCTGGGTTGTTATTGGGGCCGGATGTGAGATATCTGAGATGCAGCTTACAGCGCTGGGTGTGGATGACCGAGTTGAGGAGGTAGGCCTGGACGAAAATGCCGGTCGACATAGAATCGGGATTTCCTTTGTAACTATCGAGGTGAAAGAAGGAAGGGATATCGTGGATCATCTGGTCAAGCTTAGAGTCCAGGGCCATGACGTGTACGGGGTAGTTGGGCCCGCCTGAGCTGATCATGGTCATGGGATTGTGGTCAACGATGCTACGTGAGATTTCTGCCAGGCGAATCCGCTGTAGGAAATAGGACATCTCAGTCGGCTGGGAGATAGGCAGCCCCATCTGATACCCATTGTCGACAAGGTCCATGTCGTTGATGTTGAGCGGCTTTTTGACCGTCATGTGCCGCGGGTTGGCCTGGTATACGCCCTCACCGGCGCCGCCATATCTCGCGGCCAATAGCCTGAAGCTATAGTGTTAGAATGATCGACTAGATATAGCAGATCCGTGAAACAAAAAGAGTCGGGACGGGGTTGGGAGAGAAAGAACAAAACATACCAGTCAGTAGCAATCAGATACCACCATACCCGGCGGCCAACCTCGGCCTGGATAGTGTTCGCGGTGGCTGCGTTTGATTCATGGTCGAGTCGATGCAGCCCCAGCTCGCGGCTCAATAATAAACCAGTGGATATGAGGGATCGATATCGGAGGGAAACGCCTTCCATATTGGACAATACGAAAGACAAGATAATTATCCCCTGGATAGTTTCTAGCGCTAGTGCCGGACCATTCTGTCCGCCATTGAGCACGCTGATACTTGCCTTAATCCACATGGGCGTTTGCGCACTGGCATGGGCCGCTGATGGGAAGATAGACCGCCCCCCCTCCTCATCATCATGCCGAGTCCATACCTCCGTTGTGCTCGCTATCATGCTGAGAAGCAGGACTATATGACCGGACTTGACGGGCCTCAGGGTCTCGATCTGCTGGTAGATGTCGTCGATGATAGCCGGCAGCGAGGGGTGGTGCACGACGTGATGGATGTAGCTGACGTTGGTGATGAATTTGTCTAGAAGGACGCGGGCCTCATCATGTCGTGGCAGCCATATACAACGGATTGGCTTCCCCAACTGCACGATGTAGGTGGGTGCCCGTGGGATATCCTGGATCCTTTCGATCTTGAACACTAGGTCTTCAACGTCTATGGATTCCTGCTCGCCGTGGTGAGTATATATGTGACTTAGGTATAAGCCGTAGCTGCAGACGACTGTTCAAGAGTCGGATAACGTACTCCAGAGCTCTGGACCATCGACACCCGCTCGAGATGTGCCACGACCTCCTTAATATGGTGAAGACCGGACGATGCTGCGAGACTGACGGTTGAAGAAGGCGACTGGGAAACGTGGCGGCCATGGTCATCATCGTTGGGCGGGTGGCTTACGCTCTGCACCACACGCTTTTCCAGGTCAGCCGCAAGCCTCTTGAGTGACTTGAGCTCCTCGAGCAGCTGTGCCTGGTGGGAAGCAATCTGTGGAGATACCAGAGGCGGGGTGGTGGCAATGGCAGTGGGAGGAGGAGGAGGAGGAGGATGGTGATGATGAGGTGGAGGTAGCGGCAGCTGCTGCTGATGCTCCAGCCCAGGAGCTGCTTCATGCTCTCCCGAGCTGGCTGTCTGCCCAGACGAAGATGGACCAAAGTGACATGTCTTTCCCCGGGACACGCAGTTCGTACACGGCAGCGGTCGTGTGCAGCGGAGTTTGCGAGCCCGGCAGAAGTCGCACGAATACTGGCCCTTGCGATGCGTCCGTCTTGTCGTTCTTGATGCCATCATGACTTTTCACGGAGTGTTTAGTTGCAATGGAAAGACGTCCATCCGTGGGTATTCCGTGGGATATATGTTTTATATACGGTATATTTGGTGTTTCTTGCCATTTGGAGGAGGTGACGGAATACCCGCGGAGCTATTTTCATTGGCTGAGAAGCCTTGCCCCTGCATAGTATCACTCCGCGCCCTCAATCCGATACATCTGTGCCAGTGGAAGGCCTAATTGATCATTGAGCACCTTTCGAACGTTGCTTTTTGAATGAATGCTATGCTTCTCGTATCTTAGCATAGCCTGATGTAAGCCTACGTACATGTAAATTTCAAAACCTACCACTTGTTAAGACAGAGGAAGCTCCACCGGAGAGCTCGTCGGAAGACGTATCACTGAAGGCTATATCAGGCGGTGCGTTGTAATGCAAGTAGACTGAAAGGTCAATAGTATCGTTAGAGATTCTAAAGCCCACTTCTGCTGTGAAGTTAATATACAGTCCAATAGCCATTTTCGAATTCTACTGTACCATCCCTTTATTCAATTAAGTCAATTAAGTGCATAATTCCAAGGCTTGGATGACTTTATTCATACTGACTTTGTCGGTGCTGTGAAGGTACACTCCCCAAACCGAGATGAGTGGGAAGGAGGCTTGGCGACCTTCTACTTTCACAACACCCTATTAAATGCTAATATGGTGTCAATATGTAACTTGCTAGTTCTGTTTGGTGTGTATTATTATCATATACCATTATGGGCACGTCTATTACCGTCAGAATGAGAGCATGCAGTAAATATTCCTTATCCCCGTCTTGTATCGATCAGATATATGAAATGAACTATCAGTATTTCAAGGATTCCGAAAAGAAACGTACAGTCACTAATCTAGTACCAGAAGCAAATGCGCATGTCCTAGTACTTACTCCTTGCATCCGACTATGATTCATTTAAAATGATAGCTCTATCCCGTTGATATATGTCAATATATCACACAGCAAACATGTCGTATTTACGCTACTGCAATTACAGGGGAATAAATTGCCCAATCTCCTTTAATTCAGACGTCACTCTGCTAGAATCCTAATCACCTGAGCTCCTAGCGTCCTGTCTCCTTATATTCTGTTCACGAAATCAAACAAACAATGTCTCTCACTGTTTTCTCGTCATCTCGTCAAATTTTGATATTTTCCCCACCATCAATCACTCCCCCTTCCGCCTCACATGAATCGCTATCTGATTCTGCATAATATGTCTGAAACGAATCAGGACACCTACATGATCGAGTACCACATGGATAAATTAAAAAAAAACTCAAGGAATGTCTGCCAGTTGCAGTCTTTCTTCTGTGATTCACCGTGAATATCAATTTTCTTCTCATTATTGGTGTCGTATTTCAATTGGGACATTCTACACTTTTGCGCATGCTTACGGAAGACTGGGGAATTGAACCGATTATGGGATTCTAGCTGAAGGTAAAGAACCAGAGATGTTTTCAGATTCGTTGTTTAGACCTCTCTCCCAAAGCGAAAATATTTACTTTCCTAAATCCACTCCTACCGTCCATGTATTCATTTCGGAACCACCCACTTTTCCTTATCCCTCATTCTTCAGCAGGCTGCAATTATAACCAACCCTTTCACAAGAGACCGAAGACTCTAGTATATATGCTTCAATTGGGCATTTCCCCTCCTCTCTGAGCCGTTTCCAGGATTCCCTCACACTCATTACGTCAAAATCCAAAATACCCCATCATTCTTTGCTTCCCCCACCTACAATGAAGATCTACCTAGCTGGACCAGACGTCTTCGAGCCCAAGGCCATAGAAAAAGGCGAAGAGCTCAAGAAGCTCTGCGCAAAATACAATGCCGAAGGCCTCTTCCCGCTGGATAATGCATTCCACGGCATCGAGCACGGAAGCCTGGAACTAGCAACCGCGATTCGAGATGCGAATATGAAGTTGATCATGTCCTGTGACGCGGTGGTAGCTAACATGAATCCATTCCGGGCGCCGTCTATGGATATCGGGACGGCGTATGAGATGGGCGTGGGTGCGGCTCTGGGGAAAGTGGTTATTGGGTATTCGAAGGATGAGAGGTCGTATGTTGAGAAAGTCAAGGCTACTCGCAAAGTGGAGCGTGCAGATGATGGGCAACTTAGGGATGAGGACGGCATGGCTGTGGAGGAGTTCGCGTCGAATGGTGTGGGTTTGGTGGATAATCTTATGATTACTTGTGGTATGGAGAAGTTTTGTAGTACAGCTGAGGAGGCTATTCAGGCTGCTGTTGAACTGTTCGCGGCTAAGAAGAAATGATTAAACGTTCACCGTACTATAGAGAAAGCATAAAAGGAACATATCCGATTCGCTGCTTTGAACACTGCCAAATATTAATCAACAGGTGAAAGATTGATTCGTGGGGTTCATTATTGTGATTGATTGGGGGTAAGGGTAAGCAGAGAAGATGTCCACTGAACAGCGTGTTACCAAGACCTCTCAAGGGTATGGACTTTTATTTCTTAGAGTGCTAAGTTCTTTCGCAGAGCAGATCAGTGTAAGTTAAAATAAGCTTAAGCACCCATAGATCCTCTTTGCTGTCGAGTGATTCGTTGCAATGAGTAGTGTCTAGTTTTAGGAAGGTGTAAATAGACCCCTGAAGATCGCCATGAGGTACCGTAGCGGCAGAAGCAGGTGTAAGCAATTACCTGGTAATTAATAGCGGGATCAGAGGCATCCATCCATCCATTGCACAATATTCCAGTACAGACATGTATACTGGCCACATTCAACGAGTAACTAGCCTAGCATAATGATCAAACAAACTACCTATTTCGCAATTTATTAATTTCATTACGGATATTAACTCGTAACCTATCTGGCTCTCATCCGAGACGAGGGAATGAAATAGGTGCAGTATCCGTTCCGCTTCCGACCCTCACTTCCGCTCGCCCTTCCGCCAGCGCTCCCCCGTTTGCTGAGTAAGTATGTGTAATCGACTCAAGCTAGGCTGGCAAACACTTGCAACACAGGTTTATCCGTACGGTCACTTGCATGCGAAAGAGATATTGGATGGGTGCAAAGAGTATACCAATGCCTAAATGTTTGTTGATGCTGTCGCTGCTCACTGTCTCGGGAAGATACTTTGATCTGGTCTCGAAATCGGGGTGTCGTCCGACATTTTCTACTTTTTCTACTTTCGGGTCGGAATTACCGACCGGATAGCTGCAGCTGAGATAGTATCTCGCGATAATTACACTAGACTAGCAGCAATAACCAACATAGACACGATATAATCGTAGAAATATGCCATTGGGTGAATTTCGCCATCACAAAGCGATTCGAAGAGATGTATTACTGTAGCCGTTGGTTAGATGGCGTTGGGTGTATCGAAAGTATCGCACCTTTACCCCGTGGGGATGCCGAATAAAAATTGTCGACTGTGGAGCTTTTGATATCAAAAAGTGTGGGAGGTGGACCCAGTATTTTAAGGGTCTAGCCATATCTGCATAAAGCAATAATGTCACTCCCAAAGGAATGAGATCCATCAAAAAAGTAATTACTGAACAGATGTCTGATTAGAATCAACATTTGTTCGATGGCTCTCCATCCACAACGAGCATGAGAAGCGAAATCTTTCCTCCCGACATCTACATCCCGAAATCTCTATCCAGCTTGCCAGCTCTCCTCATTCACACTCTCCTCGACATCTTTCAACACCAACAGCAAGCCATCAACGAGGCTGCGCTACCGTCCTGAGCCATCTCCCAAAAGCCGTCTCACTCTGCCGACCAGCCTCCAGCGCTAGGCCAACCTATCTGAGTAGCCAAGCCCGTCCAGCACCACCCAGCATAGTCTCCTCGGCTCCTACCAAGTGCAATTGCCAAGTCCGTCCAACGTCAGAATTCAGGCTCAGACATACACACGATCTCTGGCCTTTCTGATTGGCAAGTTGGGCTCTACGCCCGCAAAAGTCCACCCAGGTCCAGACCCCATCTGCGCATCCCCAGCGACCCAGCGACCCAGCGGTTCCAGTCGTCGCTGCAGGAACCAAGCTCCCCCAAACCCGGCTGATTTCATGCTGTTGAAGCCAGTGAGAGACATGAGAGATGCTGAGTCGGAACGCCTCCCGCCCCGCAAGAACTCCCGGCACTTTCGTATGGGACGCCAAACCCCGCAAAATTCCAGGGCCGAGGAAAAGATTTGGGGTATCTAGATCTGACAAAGTCGGCGGAGGGACGAGAACTAGTAAACCTCCAAGTCCATGGATTGATGACCGTCACGTCGGTTCTCGTCTTGGCTGCGTATTTGTCTGGGCGTGAGTGTGGAAAAAGATGGGAACTTTCTCTAGGTTGCTCAACAATGTGTAACTTTGCGGGGATGCATCTGTCTTTTTGGTCTGGATCTTGGCTCTTGGCTCTTGGCTTTTGGATAACAGGCGCAATGTCATCAGCATACAGAGGAGACGACATTTTTTATAAATGTATGCGGCGGGCCCACTTCGATCCTGTCTTTTCCCCCAGGATTTTGTCTTCGCTTTACCCCAGAGTCGAGGTCATCCCGGAGATTTCTTTATTATTGATCTGATTCTACCCCTAGAATATATCTTTGGATATTTCTTGCCTTTCGTTTTCTCTCACGCACGTTAGCTCTTGTGTGAGTGTGAGCTGAGTTGGGATCACGAATCTATTCCTGGAGAGGCATTGTTGCACACGTCGCTTCAAAGATGGACGACCATAACCTCGAAGAAAAGCAGATCTCGGGGGATCAGCACTCGTCTGATTACGAGAAGCCCTCCCAAATCGAAGATATTACCCATGAGGAGACTGCTCGTGAGGCTGCCGAGCGAGGCAAGGCCGCGACAGATCGGTAAGTATAACACTGCACGGCTACTTCTCATATATCCTTCTCAATAATCTCCGGAGCTCATTCTAACATCTCTAAAGATACGGCCACTCTCTCGTGACGTTTGATCCTAAGGCCGAAGCCCGTCTCCGACACAAAATCGATTTATACATTGTCCCTACAGTCGCCCTCCTCTATCTCTTTTGCTTCATTGACCGCGCCAATATTGGTAAGCTTTCATATCTTCCCTTATAACCTAATACCATTTCTCCATTCTTTATAACTTTCTCTTTCAATTTTATTCAACACTAAACATATTTCCTTATCCATAGGTAATGCCAGGATCGCCGGCTTTGAGAAGGATCTGGGCCTCAAAGGATACGACTACAACATAGTCCTCTCAGTCTTCTACGTCTCTTATATTATCTTCGAGATTCCGTCCAATATGGCATGCAAATGGATTGGTCCAGGTTGGTACATCCCAGCCATCTCCCTGGGATTCGGCATTTGCTCCCTCGGAACCGCCTTCGTACACAATATCCACGCGGCATCAGGTGTGCGTTTCCTTCTCGGTATCTTCGAAGCTGGTATGCTCCCCGGGATCGCATACTACCTTTCTCGATGGTACCGTCGTGCTGAACTCGCCTACCGCCTCTCGCTGTACATCGTCATGGCCCCTCTAGCTGGTGCATTCGGTGGTCTTCTTGCCAGTGGGATTCTGAAGCTGGATCACTTTGGCAGTCTCCATTCCTGGCGCATGATATTTGGCATTGAAGGCATCATCACGATCGGACTCTCCCTGATCGCATTCGTGACTCTGACGGATCGACCCGAAACGGCACGCTGGCTTTCTCAAGAGGAAAAGGACCTAGCCATCGCACGTGTGAAATCTGAACGTGTTGCAACAACTGAAGTGCTTGATGGTCTCGACAAGACTAAGATTCTACGCGGAATCTTCAGCCCCGTGACATTAGGAACTGCATTCATCTTCCTACTTGACAACATCACGGTGCAAGGTCTAGCTTTCTTCGCGCCCACTATTGTCAAGACAATCTATCCAAAAGCATCCGTCATATCACAACAACTTCACACAGTTCCGCCCTACATAGTGGGGGCCTTCTTCACAGTCCTATTTCCTTATATCTCCGGCAAGATCGACCAACGCATGATCATGTTCATCATCTCCGCTCCACTCATGATGATAGGGTACATCATGTTCTTAGCCTCCACCGAAGCCATGACCCGTTACGGTGCGACCTTCCTCATCGCCAGCGGCGCATTCAGTTTCGGCGCTCTTTGCAATGCTCATGTCTCCGCAAACGTCGTCTCCGATTCAGCTCGTTCCAGCGCCATTGGCACCAATGTTATGTTCGGCAATGTTGGTGGTTTAATCTCCACATGGAGCTTCCTCCCTTTCGATGGACCCGATTTCCACATTGGAAACGGTCTCAATCTTGCTACCTCCAGTGTTGTACTCATCTTGAGCATAATCTTGGTGATTTGGATGAAATTTGATAATAAGAAGCGGGAGAAGATGGATGTTGATGGACGGTTGGCTGGGTTGTCGCAGAAGCAGGTTCAGGATCTGGACTGGAGGCATCCGGCTTTTAGATGGAAGCTGTAAAATGATATGGGAAGGGAGATATTGGAATTTTCTTATAGTGGGGGAGCTTTTATTCTATTTGGATTAAATATTATGGCTAGTGAAGTGAATGTCATCATATATGCATGTAAGAATTTCTGTTAAATCTAATAGATCNTTTTTTAAAAGTCGAAAGTGCTTTGTTTTTTACGCCTAGGTTATGGTCAGCACTGCTTTGAATCTCAATTTCGATATTGACAGATCAGAATCCGCTTTTACGGTATGATTTATTTTGTTTAGCTCTTCAAAACCATCATCACACTAGTCTGAGTTCAAATTGAGCTAAATAGGAGGCTGTTAAACCCGATGCATCATTCTCACTGCTGTCAGTGAAGTGTCATTGCGGTTTATATTTGTTGATCAATATAATCCTCGAATCTCGAAATATTTGAGTTCAATCAATACTCTTTATCTTTTGAGAATCATTTACAAGAGGTTATCCTACAGTTCTATATGTTCCTTTATGAAACGCTTTAGGTAATATTCTTGAATTTTAAAGAATCACCCTAAATGCTTTCCTCCAAGGTAACTATATGGATTATTAATAAGTTATAACGTTAAGAGTTCATTCGGAAGGGTTACATCAATGGATTAATAAAACAAAATAAATATATTTCCTTCTAGAAATATTGGCATGATGGCCGAGTGGTCTAATGCGGCGGTTTTAAGTTACTATCCTATGTGACATATACACCGCTCTCGCAAGAGGCGTGAGTTCAAACCTCACTCATGTCAGAAAAGTTATATTTTTTTTTAATTTTTTAAATTCTATTTCTTGATTATAATTTTGATATAATGATATATTTGTTGAAATTTTGTTATTTTACTCATAAAAGTGATCTCGCTTAAGCTATACATGAGGTGCAAGCCACTAATTTTGCCATCCATTCTGCAGAAGTTGTACAGCACAATCAACATTGTTTTATAAAGCAATTGACTGAATTAAATTGATTGATCTACATTTCACATTAGATATATAGTCAAGCATAACTGATATTTCTAAAAGTCTTACTGAGAAATTGGCGTTTACAATACTAGTATGTAATTTTAAAATAAATCTCAATCATGAAGACATAAACGCTTCAAATAAGGTTGACATTTTAAATCGAAGACTTAAGGGTTGTGATTTATTTTTAAGGTTATGTCAGCTGCTAGATACAGCTAAGAGTTGAAAGGCAAATAAGAATAGTGAATAAGGCCTAGACTTAAATCAGAAGACCTGTTTTGACCCTTCAGCTACAATTACTATCGCTGGTTGAAAGATTGTTCTGGGGGCCTATTCTAAACCCTGCTTATACGGTATTTGTGTGTGGAAGGGTCGCTAGTAGTTGAGGATGCACTGATGTTACATTTGGAATTCAGCGCTGCCTCACAGCCTTATCGCTTTCGTCCCCGCCCAGCTCACAGCCACCATCATTTCCACCTCAAGTCCCATTTGTCTCAACTTTAGCCTTTCAGCATCATCCGTTCAAACGAGATGGCGGATTACCCTTCGGGTGATGATAGCACTGGCATGTCCTATATTCGCCCTGTGCTATGGGACGGACGAACTTTCATCCCGGCGGCGCACTGCGAGCCCCAACGGGGCAAGGATAAGCACGTAGAATCTTTGCTTTGTCAGAGATGTCGCAAGTTCGTAGCATGGCTAAGACAGCTCTATAATCCCTCGGGTGGGCTGAAAGACTGGACGAGAAGGCTACGAGATGAGATATTCAACTCTAAGGGACACTTCTTCTTACAAAAGCGATGGAGAGACCTAGATCAATCGTATAGGTCAGGATGCCATTTTTGCGCTCAAATCCTTGCGGGCTGGTATTTGATAGATAATAAACGGGAGAAACTGGTCTCTACTAATAGTCCTATATGACTTGTGTGCGAGAAAGAGGGTGAATCGGTTATAATAGATATTTTCATGGATTACGATGATCATGATAATTGGGTAAATTTACGTCACCCTCGCTTTCGCCCTTCCCGTGACCGCAGAGGAAAGTTAATGGTGGCTAGTAATCTAAGTAAGGCTGGCAGAGATATGTTCATACACCAATGTTGCACACTAAGGTCAGCATAGGCAGGCACGTGCACCATGAAATGAGTTGTTGGACTGGTTCCGACTCGGTATTTAGAACGGTGAAAGAATATCTCGAGGCTTGTGTATCATCTCATCCGCAATGTTCCAGGGTTAGAAACCTAAGTTTCTAGCTAACTAGATTGGTAAGCATCGAATTAGGGCTAGATGATTTAGTCATCAAACTGCTTGAGACAGCCTAGTCCACGGAAAACAGCTCATATGTAACCTTGAGTTATTGCTGGGGCATGAAAAGTAACAGTTTCAAGCTCACACAATTTAATTATGTGGACTTTTAACGAGGCTTGAACGTGTCTCGACTTCCTCGAACCATGCAAGATGCGGTCCGCCTGACTAACCGACTTGGTATTCGATATATATGGATCGATGCCTTGTGCATCATCCAAGGCGATGCCGACGATTGGGAAAAGGAATCCCTTTGCATGGGCGATGTGTACGAGAACAGTCACTTTACGATTGCAGCTTCTGGAGCTACATCGTCTGACCAAGGACTCTATGCTGTGAGGGATCCTCTCAGGCTGTTTCCGTGCAAGCTTGGCATTCCACGCCAAGGCGCCCTTTACGCAAAAGCAGTTAGTGAGTCGCAATTAGACCAAGAGCCTCTCTATGGGCGTGACTGGGTCCTACAGGAGCGGCTGTTCTCCAGAAGGACCCTCAACTTTGGTTCACTCTTTGTGTGGGAATGTAAGACTAAAACGCTAGACGAATTTGATCCTGTCGATACTATAGGTCTACTTAACGCAGAGCTTTCAGTGAAGAAGACGTTTGACAACCTCCATCCGACAGCTAATGAAAACCCAGAGTTTATTGACTCTTGGAATAGAAAGGTCGTCGAACCGTACACGAATGCTCGATTGACTTATCAAAGTGATAGGCTAGTGGCTATAAGTGGAGTCATACAGCGCATCGAACGAGATACAGGATGGACCAACATATGTGGACTCTGGAAGCCGTGGCTGCTGGAAGAGCTGCTCTGGGGTTCTGGTTACTTCAGAATCTCAAAAGCCAGAATCTCAAAAGCCATCCCTCGAATGAGGATAAGCGCAGCTCCCACATGGTCATGGGCAAGTGTCAATACACCGGTCTGGCGTTTTAACTCATACCATAGTAATAATCATTACATTATTGAGGAGGTTCCTCAATGTCTCGACTCGGGCACGGGTGCCTTGACTCTCCGCGGACACCTCTTCAGTATTAGAAGGGACGAATGGGACGAATGGTTCGAGCGAGGAAAAATTGTAAACTTCGGAGAGGTATCATCACCAGTCAATTTATTTCCAGATCTTGACAGCCTTGATGACTTTGAGAACTGCTCACACTGGCTCTTGCCGATCTGCTGGACTAGTCCTTTGCCTGAGAGTAGGGTCCGGGAGTATGCTCAAGTTCTAAATGGAATCATACTCGTCCAATCTCCCCGAGATGCGACGAAATTCGAGAGGATAGGCTATTGGGGACTGGAAACCAACGATGATAACCTAGCCACTGATATCCAGACCGCGTTAAGTATTAGCACGCTTGTTAATATCTCGATAATATAAGGCTAGTATCTAGTACTAGTATAAATCAGAGTGACTTTACGTTTTACTTACGTGATATTCGTTAGCCTGTGATCGTGTCAAAACTAATCTGGTCTATGAGTCTGTTGAACTGACTTTCGAGAACGCAACACTACCATCGTTCATGGTTTGACTGAACTGTAGGGTGAATGGAAATATACTACTACGATCTTAGCAAAATCTACGGTACAGGGCCAGGTAACGGGAAGGGAATAGTGGCGTACCTATTATTATATACCAGGGGCGGGTGTTTCTATTTGCAATAACGATGTACAGAGAGACTATAGAAGGGATTCGTAAGGCTGGGAGACCTACCAGGAGTGACTTGTCGACTCTCGCCCGTCCCGTAGAGGTTCCTATAGAGCAAAAATAACAGCCAAAGGGAAGAAATGTGAGACGCACTAATAGTGAAGTATCGTTATTCTATATATGAACAAAGCTTCCAGCACTAGGCTAACCGTTACCCAACAATGATGGACGTTGGGGAGAGGGGTAGCGGAAGAAATAGAACGTAGATTTCCTGGATTACTAGAGAACGAATAAAGAGACGAAAGCGGATCTCAAATCCTCGTCCAGATATAGAAGAAAACTCGGATATAGTTAACAATTCAAACCATAGAATCATCTCAGTTGGTAGTCTCATGATGTATGCTATTCTCATAAAGTAGTGGATCCCTTTCGGTCATCTCTACAGCTTCTGCTTCATTCCTCTCGCGTTCAACGGCCTTACTGCAGACGATCATGTTCTTGTTGCACTGCCTCAAAGTTGTATTCATTTCCTCTCAAGACATAATAAATAGTGATTGACAACTCACATCCTAGCCATAGTGGCGCTTACAATGCAAACATTTCATATCCTCAGCTAGGATGCGTCACAAATCCATTCCATCCTAAAATATAAGAAACACTACGTAAACTTAATCGGATCTATCAAAAGATTCTAATTGAGAATGAGTGAACAAGAAATAGTAAGTATAATTCTAGAACGGGGCTAGCAGGTGTATCATGAATGTAACTCGGAGAGAACGCTGTCACCGAAGACTAGAAGTGATAATCCCACCTATAGAAGACTATTAGAAAGATGAGGATATATCAAAGAAAAGCGAGCAATTCTCATTATTAAAATGATCATGCAAGGGCACACTGTCTTCGATCCATAATCTTGCGCACGCACACTGAATTTCGGTAAATCAGTGGCAGAGATAGATTGTTAAAAGTGATCTGGAGTATGTCGATGAGAATGATTATGATCAAGATGGCGGATTTCTTTCGAGGCGGGAAGGGATGGAGATAGAGGTTTTTAGTATGGCTTGCTGTTCAGATATTGTCATGACCCAGAAACTATCATTCAAAAGCAACGGATAAAAAGTATTGACCTACCATTTCAACGCCTCATTTGAGGCTGAATCGAAGAAATACCTGCAATAACGATGCGGCAAGAGTTGTTCAATGTTCAATACTATGGGTGGTTCACTCAATTCGAAATTACAATCTACAATTAAATTCACTATTTCGATAATTCTATCACTGAAAGTTATGGGCAGGTTATTGAATATTACTCTCTCGACCTCGAGTGAATAACCTTGGAATGTCTATAAATTCCCGTTCTCATCCAGCAACGTTTTCTTTCAATCAACATCATAAAACAACTATGGAATAAATGTATGTTTGCTTCCCAATCATCTCGAACCTACAGTGACAGAGTAAAATAGAAGGAAGAGATAGAATTGCCACCATGTCTCGTTTCCTGCAACAATTCAAACGGTGGTCCAAAAGCTCTTGGCAGTTAAATTTAAAATCACTTTAGAGAATTACGGGGACAGAACCACTGTTCAATTTATTCCGCCGCCACCACTATCATCACCGCCACAACTGCTATCGTTTCATCGGGAGGATTTTGGACATTTGATGACGGCTCTTTTACACTTAGGGCGGTTACGCTCCTCGTTTTCGAATGAGAATGGGCATTGCTAAGCAGGTGCACGCCATTTTGTTGTCTTGTGTCCTGGGTGAGGACAGACACGGGGGGGGTATTTTTAGGAGAGTTAAGACAAAGTGTAGTAAAATAAGAAGAAAGCTTGTATATTCTAATTATTATGGTTATTATTATATATAACTAACTCTCTTAGATGGTAATTGCTTAAAACCCCAATTAAACAGATCGCATTTCTTTATTGGCATAGACTATCCACTAGATTATATACACATATATAATGTTCATTTAACCAATTGGTATAGTCCATAACTGTTTCCGGTGCCTCGAGTATATAGTGATTAGGAAAAAGTTTCCAATAAAAAGCACCAAATGACATTAGACCCTAGCAAGACCGCTGTCTTTCTCGAACAGTCCCTACGTTATGTCTATCTTTTTGAGGAAATGACTTGCAGATCTTGCATTTAACTGATGTTAAATATATCTTGCATAATACCGCCACGTGAAACATATAACCATACATGATAGATATAACAAAGGTTTTCGCCTTTTCAGTCATAATCAAATGTGGTTTAGTCAGACTGCAATAATGTTTGACTGATTGATCAACCCTGGATCATGTCCTGTAGCTGTTTCAACTTATCTCTAGTACTACCTTCCAGTTGGGATACACCCTCTAGACCTGCAGCCTGGTAAGTGTCAAAGGGAGACCTTACTCCTTCTATACCCTCTGAGTCAGATCTGCTGTCGACGAGCGAGAAATATGCCTTGGTGTCGTGCTGCAAGCAGCTGGACAGTTGCATGATGAACTGCACCAAGAGGACCAGGTGTAGCTCAATTAATGAGGGAGGACAGTCCAGCCTCTCATTCTTGGCATAAGACGCGTTGCCGTGTAATGCTACAATCAGAGACTTGAATATGTGCAGGAGGCGCGTATAGCAGGCCAGGATCAGGTAGCACATAATCATGCTATGGGGGTCTCGGCATTGAAGCTGGTGCATGGCCTCCAGGAGGCTACGTGAAGCGTTGAAGATTTCCGCAATGGCCTGGCATTTTTGCACAGCCGCGACTTTCGAGGCGCCCGGTGCTTGCAGAATGGTGGCAATCACGTCGAACGCTGCTGCTGATATCAGGCCACCAGGGCGCTTTTGCTGGGCCACAGTAAAGGCACAACTCGTCTTGTAGACAGGGTAGAGACGAGTATCAGATCTGATATCTGCCGGATACAGATCTCCGTCAGGTCTGGTCTTGGTGGCTACAGCCTGGGCAAACTGCGGGGTCCTGGTTCGTGGGGATAACAGGAAGCCCCTGATTGTGGGATTGGGACAGCTGAGGTCGTCACGTCGTGCGATGTCACTGTTGGATGGGGAGTAGATGATGACAGCGGAGACATTGCAGAGCCCCTAGTCATATCGTCCTCTGTTCTAGAAGTATCTCCAGCATCGGGGAGCGAATCCGAGTTCCAGTCCAAGGACGAGGCCAGATCAGCTCAGGGTGAAAAGCCAGGCCTAATCCAACCTTCCCGAGCAGCGGTAACGGCGTCGGGAAGACAGCCAGGTCACCGATAAGTCGTGCAGAGGTGGAAAGTCCGCGCAGATGGGATGCAGACTGGAAAACAGCTCTCCATTACACGTCGTATCCCTAAGATGGTTCGCTGGTTGGGTTGGGCCGAATGTGACATACGGCGACGGGAGAGCACGGATGGGGCAGCAGGAGCAGGAACGTCGACAAGGGCAGCAGCTTTGGCGGGACGCTCTGGGCCGCTCATACAGTATGGCGGCGTGCACCACGTGATTGATGGCCAAATGTGATTAGCTGCTTAAATTAAATATCACCCGGCGGTATCATCTTTACCATCTTTACCATCTTTACCATCTTTTCCCATTCGCCATGCTGTGGAAGAACATCACCACTTCTTTTTTCACCATTTTATCTTTCCAACTTCCATCTATATCCAGTCTAGCTACAGTCAGCCAAGTTCAACGTCCACTGGCCATGAACCCTACGCCATACGAAGTACCACTTCGTGGATCGCTCGAAGACATTGTTGAAGGACATTACATGGTATCTCTTTTTCCTGGCCATGATCTTCAACAACATTTCGAAGCTATCAAAACTGATTTGACTTCACATATCGGTGGAACACTCGACAATGTATATAAAGACCATGTTGTATATGTTTCTCGCTACATTAATAATGACTTGTTAGCTATTATACAGTCAGATCCCAGGGTACAATTTGTAGATTATGATTATAAAGTTTTTCTTATAGCCTAGTAGGATAGTGCATTACAAGACAAGGTTTTGGAATGAATTTCAGCTTATGATAATATCAGGTCGTTCATCAGCCTGGGATTTATGTTATGTTAATGTTATGTATACAAAAGACCTCGGAGAATTACTATACTGAAGTCTACATATATAATACCTTTTGAACATCCTCACATCTAGTAAATTACTTATCATTTTATAATGATTTATATTTGTAATTATACCAAACGTAACTATTTCAAATCGTCGAGCCTTGTTATCTCTTTTCTAACAGCCTTTGACCATTACGTTGTTGTAGCATGTGTAACGTAATTCCCATACCTACCGGACAGCAAGCATATGTCTGGGAATTACGTTAATTATCCGAATTTAAAGCGAAGGGCATGACCGGAGCAAAGTCCCGGTTTCAATGTTGTTGGATTGCAGGAGTCCAGGTATCCTGAATACTTGGCACATTAGACAGAATAAGCAGCTTCCTCAAGAAATTTAGTCCCTTCCATGGTGCCGGCACAGCATCTGGATTGGGCACGGTTAAAGGTAATTAAAATGCCGCATTGTCGAGATTTTGTACTCCATCAGGGTCTTTTCTACTAACAACTGTACGAGCATGTGCGTGTACGCTGATAATATTCGTTCTTCAACACGTATATACGAACGGACAAACAGTGAAAAAAAAAATGGTGGAATCCATTGGGCAGCAGCACCAACTCATCCTCATGTGATTTCTCACGCCAGATCCCAGAAAAATAGAACGTCCTGGAATATTGCGCCGTTTGATGTATTACTGAAAATACCTTCGTTTGAGATATTTGCAGAGCAAGCTGGACTAGTACTCTATGTTGCAGCAAAGCAAACGGCAAGAAACCACAATCCCGTAAGATCTACTTCACGTTCCCAAAGTTCTCTGGAAAGGTCTATAATGACAATAGATACCCTAGATAGGACACAAATAGACGATTCAGATCCATTAATTAAAACTGGATTCTCCCCTAATCGAACACGACGACAATTACAAGATATACTCAAAGCGAAGTATGGATTATCTTCCACCACAGGAGTATAGCTTTAGTCCGAAGCACAAAAGTTTTCGTCGCCTACTTAGCAAAGTTTTTTCTTTCAGCTAGATGAACTTAAGGGCTATACGTGAAGCAGAAATAAATGCACTTATAATCAAAGGCTTAAGTCAGACATTGCGTGTACTTATGAGATATTAATTCTAGAACCAGAATAAGGACTGAATTCCACTATCCATACTGTTGATATCGTCATACTTCCTAAGTCAATGGAAGTATAATCATGTTGATAAGCCCTGAGCTAATTGAGTAAAGATGTAATTTAACAGTTGTGACGGTTATGAACGTGCTAGTTCACTCCACGCATAGGTAGCTCCAAACCCAACTTCTTACATCCCGAAGGCATAGCTGGGAATCAGGAGCAAGATACCCAATTACTCCCATCGGGCCACGCACTAGCATGCCTTTCAATGCTGCCGACAAGGTATCCAAAAGTGTGGAATAATTCGGTATTCTCGGTTGGAGGAAGAGCAAACAGATCTTTTATATACAGAATTTGTTGAATAGTCTTGCCGGAAAGTGACCTGGCAAATGATTGCTCTAGGCTACTAGTGATGGGAGTAGAATGTCCTTGGTATTTATGAAAGAGCGGGGGCGAAGGGAAAGCACAGCAGTATTGGCATTATCAAGGCTCAGAGGACTGTGTAGCGACGTTGCTGATACAGTAGAGATACGCCACTATTAGGGTGGAGTTGCAGAGGTGTTAGTGGGAAGAGACTCTTTTAGATGCAATGCTATGCTTACGCTGGATTAGAATCCCGACCCTTGATAACATATGCTAAGTAAAGAATGTACTAGATGAAGAGTAATAATAAGTCAACTTCTATGACCGAAGGTTGACCCCGTGTACTCTCGCCATGTGATTCTTGAAATGCATCATGCTAGTGAGAACATGTTTCTGAACCTTACACAAGTTTGTATGCTTCCACGAGATACAAGTCGTGCCTCTGTTCATGGCGATGCTGAGTGCGGCGTTGGCTATCGGTTGGATCTCGTTGCTCTTGCACTTCCCCAACTGCTCGTTGAGGCGTTCGGTATGCTGATGAAGGGTGTTGAAACCATGAAACATTGATCTCGAGTTAACCTTCCAAGAGAATTGTGATAGTGTCCCCTGGGAGAAACTTAAATCTCCGTTTTATGACTTCTGTGACATTCTGAACGGGCCCTCAGGTCGTCTCTGATATTCATTCATCTTACAACATCTGAATCCTATTTCTCAGTTTCACGATTGTAATATACCTGATATATCCTTGTCAAACCTATCCTCATCATCTGGTGTGAGCGTAACTAGCATCTCTCAACCGATTAGATATGGAGAAGGGAGCAGTACGAGAAAACGAGGTGGCGTTTCTCGCTCTCCAGGCGAAATATTCTCCTATATCACTCGATACCCATTCATCAAAGCTGAGACCACCTTCCGTTTCTCTTCGGAGCCAATCATGAATCTGGTCGAGAATATCTTCAAAAATGTGACCTGAATTGAGCTCACATTCTGCGAAGGCCGCAATGCGGTAAGCGGACATATTTAGTCGGACGAAACGTCCCTGCGTGAAGCCACGTGTTTGAGCAAGCTTTTCGTGATAGTAACGGTTTCGAAGAGACCATTTTGTCTCAAAATCGTGTTCGATGTCTCTGAACGCTGAGTGAGGGATAGGTAAATCCGATTCTCCATTCGACTGGTCTTGTACGATTGTGACGCTCGGACCTTTTGGTGTGAACTCGAAATCTCCCGAGCCTAGATTCACATTCCAACTCCCTGAAGTTCTTGGGGTCCAACCACGCGTCACCCGAGGTGGTTTCCTTATGATCGATTCAGTCCATTCGAGAATGGTCTGCCACGGGGTTTGGACCAGCAGGTTTAGCTCTTCCGATTCTTCCGATTCGTCCTCACCCTCCCATTTCGTTTCGCGTTTGCCCCTAGATCTAGGGCCACCGTGGTGCCAGACTTCTGAGTCCTTTATATCCATTTTGTATAATTCAAGCAAGTCAGACCAGTACATACCAGCAAACATAAGTGCTTCGCACCTCTCCCAAAGCGGAACACTAGTATCAAAGCACCGGGGTGGTCCAGACTTCACATATCTGATGTCGTCTTTCAAGACCAGGATATGGTTGTATGCCTCCTCCAGCTGACGCTGCAAATCTCTGGGGTTATCCACCATCCCTCCTCTCCCAGTGTACATCAGAGGCTTGGAGAGGGGCGGTAATTGGCGTGTTGGCACTTGGTATTTGAATGACTGCAGGATAATTGAAAATGCATCGTAGCAAAATTGCCGACGTTTTTTGCGATTTAAATAGTACCGCCCAAGCTCGTGTACAGGCCGCGGAATATTCAAAAGAGTTATAGGTTTGCCGTCCGCTGTCAAGGACTCGGTTTCGATGCTCCCTGATCTGTGTAACCAAGTCCCGCTGACAACCTCTTTCTGCACAAAGAAGAACGACGAAATTCGCGACACTGCATCGTGAAACTGAAGATCGCTCCAACTTCCTTCGTCATCGCAGAAAAGTTTCAGTAGCCATTTCGGAACCCCCTGTTTCCCAGGAGATAATCGATCCCAGTCTCCATATATGTTCCAGTAACTCTTTTCCGAACAAGCCCTTTCAAAGAGATCTTTCGACAAGTTTGATCGATCAAGCAGACATAGCAGGTAGAGAAAATTCGCTGCAGTCTCTGTGATAGCGGAGATCGAGATTCCCCAGGCCGTAAAGACCGAGTCTTTGTAGCCAGATACTATGGGTGTTGAAGAGCCCAGGGACCTCATTAAGAGTTTTTCTCGTTGCGATTTATATAGATCCAGGTAAGTCTCGAGGGATCCCAGATTTTGGATATAGCTAGTCAAAGAGCGTTAGCAAAAGTTATTGGTTATTCCTGCGTAGTCTGGTATCTTACCTTCCAGCTAGGTCCACTGCCAAAGCAAAGCAGTCGAGGCTCTCGACTATTTTATCAGCACAATGGAGCTCAGCCTGGGTGGGAGATGTGATATAGGCGTGGTGAAGAAGGAGTTGCCTCGCACTCCGGATCGACAAACCTTTGATTTCCAACCACTGTTGACCTATTTGACTTGCGTCCTTGCGCCTAGATGACACGATAACCCTACCATTCGGTGCAGACGGTATATATTTGGATAGACTTCCGTATACTTTCAGGTCATCGGCGTGGTCGAACAGAAGTAACCAAAGCTGCCCACGTCGCTCGAGTTCTCTCTTCACCAACATCACATCACCATCAATACCAGACTTGTATTTAGTCACTGTCGTGTCAGTGGACTGAGGAGCTTCGAATGGTGGAAGTCTCAAACCAAGTTGACTTGCTGCAAGCTGGAAACTGTCTGCCATGGTAGTATAATTTGATGCATCGATCCAAAGAACAACACCATATTCCTCACGCTGAGAAGATGCATACTGTAGCATGAGTTGCGTCTTCCCTGATCCACCTAATCCCACAAGTGTCAGAATCTGGACCGTCCGTTCCTGAGATACACTGTCGAAATTCGCTTGTATCTTATCAAGCTCTTTTCGGGGGGCAAAATAGGCAACTGGCTGCAACCCAATTCGATCCAGTTGATAAAAGCTGTAGGCTTCAGCAGGTGAACGATGTTGCTTCTCATGGAGAACTAACGCATGGGACGATCCCACTCCTTGTGACTCGATCTCGCCGTAGGCTGGAATACTCCTTTCCACTTCACTTGATCTAACATTACCGGGTGATGATCTCGAAGTTTGACTAGAGGACAGCAACGATAAGTGCTGTACTAAACAATCCGGTATGTCTTCAGCAGAACGACGCGCCAACAACCCGGGAACTTGACCTGAAGATTGCAGCGATGAATTCTGAGCTAGATACCCGCGATTATCTTCACCTTCATCGTTGCGGGTGGTTCTGTCGTACGTGAGAGATTTGGCACATGCCTTGAGCTTCCCAAATTCCTCCCTGAGATATGATCTAGTGTTACTCATCATAATATCGGCTTTGTGCCACTCGTCCAACCTAACTCCTGCTACTCCTCTCGTCACGTTGAAACGAAAGTATTTGTCTTTATATGGACCTCGTAAAGAACAATAGGATTCCTGAAATCGTCTAGCCACTTGCTCAGTATCAGTCGAAATTTTGACACAAGCATAGGCCACAGAGTCGAGCCGATTATTCACACGAAGTGACTTGGGAACACCAGTTCCTATGCTCACAATTGTGGATATGGTGGCTCGTGGGTGCTGAGCCTGAACCTCATCCAAAAGCTGAAAAATGGGGTTGTTATCTCGCAAAGCACCATCCCTAAAAGTGAGCCCATTGCTGAAGGTGATTGGACTGAAGAAGGTTGGAGCAGCAGACGTAGCACGTCCAGCTTCCCATATAGTGCATGGGATATGGTCCTCGACTTCAGAGATGTATGTCCGAAGTCGCATAGTTTCGGTATTAGACATGCTAGCGCAAACAAACCTATCTGAAGAGGTTAGTCACAGTGTCTGGCCAATTTTTGGATATTCGCATCTCACACTTTGCACTTTGGGTCTTTTTCTAAGAGCGGAGTGTTCTCATCTCCTAAGCAGTCTCCAACGACTCTCTTTACCGCCTTCTCGAGAGCCTTGTAATCGAAAGCGGCGTTTCCGATCACTCCTTGGAGCGCTCGACCGAATATCCTCGTCGTCATTCGTGGGTTGAAGACTTCTCTAGATAGGCTCACGTATGCGTCAATGCATGAGTCAACATCCATTTTCTAAAGGCTTGTTAGATACAGGATTCATTTCCGGGAAAAAAGAAACTTACAAGTCTGCCTAGCATGATCGCAATGAGGCCGCCTGTACTTGTCCCGGCAATGAAGTCAAATATATCACACGGTTTCGGAGGGTGCTCTCGGTCAATGAGATGCATCAGTCGTTTCAAGATTAACAAACTCACGAGACCTCGGACGCCTCCACCATCTAAAAGTAGCTTTAGTGATAACGAGAATGCTGATAATCAGGGCGGGACGCGAACGTACCAAGAGCCAAGAGGCGAAGGCCCCGATCAGAGGACATGGTGAAATCGACCAACGAACAAGGCAAGTGGAAGAGTGACAATGATTCAACCAAGCCACGTAGTTAATCTATCTTGGTCAAGAGATGAAAGGGGATAAGAATAGCTACGTATAAAATGTCAACTCGACACGTCTGGTGGTAAGGCTCTGATGGTGCGTTGACAGCCTGCTCTGTCTTTAATTGAGGAGCTGGGAGCTGACTAACCGTATATAGTAACGGCTATTAGACTAACGTATACTGTAATTGGAATAGCTCATTTCAAGGTTATCCCCGCCTTTCCAATCAAGTGACATCAAAGTGTATAAGTCAGCCTCTTACTTTGACTAGCCTGGAGTTGTATACCTTATTTGGATCAAATGGTACTAAACCAGCTATTCTCCAACCACTTTGAATAGGAATGATGATCCTTTTTACGTGTTTTCTCATAGATTTGAACAAACTAANTTTTTTTTATTGGCTGAGAATCATCAAACTGAGCTCGTTTGGCAATATCATCATGATATTTCTTTTTGACATTTGAAAAACAACTCAAATCTGATGGTTGTGTAACATAGGAAGAATGTGAAGGCAAATACAAAACAATTATCTTGTTTTGGTAGCATTCCTACATAAATTCAAGAGTAAAATAGATTTTGCGACTATCCATAACTAATAAGTTTTAGTTTAACTTGTAACCCCCTTTCCATGTCATCGTTCTGGTTGATGCATATTGCGTCAGCCCAGACAATTCGTGATTTGTCCTTGAGTCTGAGTCGGAGCAACGCATATTTGAGATTTTGTGTGACCGGGACGATCTTGCCATCGCAGAGCACATTGGTCTTGATATCGCTTCGTATTTTGACGCATTTTCCAATTCAGTTTGACGCAAAGTACAATAAATATTGTCGTTTGTATGTCCCGGGTATAGTTCCAAAATTCTGATGAATCTTTCAGATAGCAGTGGACTATATTGATAGAAACTATAACTTTTAAATGGATCTATCATGTTGAAGTGTGCGGACAGTACGAGTTGAAGCGAGATTGCTGGTATTTAATAATTAGTCGGAACTAAATAAATCAACGGACGCGTTCTGCTACTGTAAATCGACACAGGAATTACTATCAGCTAATCTCAAGCCTTTGTCAGCAATTTAACCTGTTTCCAAAAGCTGCGAGTCTCGCCCCGCCTGGTTGTTCTGTTCTCTGCTCCCCTTCAGACACATTCACTCTTGACATAGTTCCCTCCACAAACATGTCGCAATGGCGAGTCATAGCGGACCACCCACTCCGGGAAGTCGAGGGGCTTGACCATGAACGATGTGCCGCTTTACACAATCTCATCATTGAGCGAGGATGGACAGCAAGCGGTCGCAGCCTGAGCGATTTGGACCGACGGACATGGTGGGAGTGCCATTGCGGAGACGCGGAACTGTCACCACATGCTGTGAAATTGAGCCCTTCTGTGATTGCGTTCCTCAAAACGACGTGGCATGGCTATGCATCTACTGCACAACCACCACACGCATTTTTCAGATATCTCGCCAGACTTTGCTCCCCCGATGATCTTTGGGAGAATGTCAATTACGACGAAGACGAAGATGACTCGAACAAAAGGCGCTACGTGACACTCTACATGGCTAATTGGGCGCTAGGTGCCAGTCATCCACTGGGCCTCGTCTTTGACCAGCAGACCTCCACAGCAATGCAGCATATCTCTATCCACGACACGAGTGCCACGATGAATGGCCGACAGATCTGGTTGCCCCTCGAGCTCATCCTTGAAGGCTTCCTTGACATGATGGACCAAGGTAAAGCACTTGCGGTGGACTCGTCCTACGATGGCGAGCAAGAGAGAATCGAGCCTTGGATTATGCCCTCCTATACAGTCTCTGACGTGAACGAGACTCTCGAAGCCTTCGATCGACTGACACGTGTAGTTGAAACTCGTATGCCTGGAGCTCCCGGTAATGAAACATACCGCCTTGGTGATGCGATTGAGTCGAGCGCACCCTCCCTGAACAGCTTCGCAGGCCGGTTCCTGGCGCGGGCCCGAGAAATTCGTTGTCGCCAGGTCGCACCTGGCCTTCACATAGCCCGCCAGCAGCCATTCTCTTCAGTCGATATTGAAGAAGGGAAACTAAGGCCTATACTACTGTTCGAGAGCAGCCAGAATGCTCATCAAGATACGGAACGAGCGCCATGGGGAGAAGAAGTCCCTATATCACCATTCCCACAACATTTTCAGGCTATAACAAATTATCCTGCCGGTGTGTATTTAACAGAGACAGATCCAGATGGCGCACATCCATTTGAAGACGGCTGCAAGCTTATTCTGCCTTACGCTATAGGAGACAATGGCTGGGCTCGGACAAGCGATGGTGCACTATTTGGGGATAATATGCATGCCAAAGGGCCAACCGCGAGTCCAGTGCCACGCAGCACGCAATTATACCAACAGGGGTTCAACCATTTTATTAAAACGCACGATGTGCAATTAAAGCATGTGCTGTGGCACTGGGCAGAAATGGTGGAGGAAGGAAAGTGGGCGGTCGATGTTGACGGCGTAGCTGGGGGGGTAGAGAAATGGAGGGAGGCTGACGCAGAAGATCATTGGCAAGACTATCAATTACCGATGTCTTGGTGAATTCATACATTCAAGCGGCAATGCGGGCGAGGCTGCTATTCATTTCGAATCCTGCTCACTACAATCTGTCATGCTGTCTCTATGAAGATGAACAAGAATCAGAATAGGCGGTTTGACAATTTGCCTTTGCGCATCAGTCCGAAGTGCTCCCGCAATTTTATCTAGATTGAGTTGGAATTGGAGCATACCCGTTCGATCGTGTAGTTATCATAGTCATCCCTTTTGTATAAATTCTTGGTGCATTCTGCTTATCTATAAATTGGAGTTCATTTTGTTACATATGCAGTTTCATGGTTTGTTTAAAATGTTGTGGTTGAAGAATTCCTGGCATTTTTGTAACTGGGTCAAGCGAATCAGCCTGCAACGAGAGCGATCTCAGCCTGTGCTGCAGTGGCCAATCAACAAATGGCCACACGTGATCTTCAATTCGCCGATTTGGCTGCCTGAATATTCCTATCTTCAGTATCCCTATCTTCTCCAGACTTCCTAGAAAAGATAGAAATTAGTCACACACTTAACAGACCACCCACGGTTAAAGTGTTTCTTACCTGCTATTCACACCTTGCCATAGAATTTACTTCCATGTAAGTTATAACTTGTAACTTGTTTCCAACTCACACTAGTTCTAATGTTGGCTGCAACGTCAAGATCAGTCATTTCCCAAACTAGACACCTAGACCCACAATGCGCCTCATCAAATCGAGAACACTCGAGCTTGTGGAGTTCACTAAAGCACGGATTCCGCCGTACGCGATACTCTCACATACTTGGGATAACGATCCAGAAAACGAGATTTCCTTCCAGGACATGCAAAGTTTGGTTCTGCCTGGGCCGGTAATACTCTCGGCAGGGGAAAAAAAGGAAAATGCATGTATGAAAATCAAAGAATGTTGTCATAAAGCTCTGAATGACGGATTCGAGTATGTTTGGGTGGATACATGCTGCATTAATAAGACTAGTAGCGCGGAGGTTTCTGAGGCTATTAACTCTATGTATCGATGGTACCAACAATCCGATGTTTGTTACGTTTATCTATCGGACGTAAAATCAGGCCTTGATTCAGCTTCTTTTCTTGAGAGCAGATGGTTTGAGAGGGGCTGGACTCTTCAAGAGTTGATAGCACCGTCGAGTCTGATATTTTTTAATAATACCTGGGCCGATATTGGTACTAAATCTAGCTGCCAAAAGGATATATCCCAAAAGACGGGTATTCCATCTACCGTACTTTTAGGCTTAAAAGACCCTGACAACTTCAGTATTGCGCAAAGGATGTCATGGGCATCAAATCGGGAAACAACGAAAGTGGAAGATATTGCTTATTGTTTGATGGGTATTTTCGGTATAAACATGTCCTTGATTTATGGTGAAGGAGATCGAGCTTTTATCAGATTGCAGGAGAAGATTATAAAAACCTCTACTGATCAAAGTATTTTTGCATGGACGTCCGACCGTTGGGAAGACAGGGGAGGAGGACTTTTAGCAAGTTCGCCAGCGTCGTTCTCTGAATCCGGCGATATTGTACTCTCGAATCTCCAGACCGGCATTGGCTTCAGTCTGACTGGTGATGAGTTATCTGTAAAAGTACCCGTGGCGGAAACTTGGCATGGAGAGATTATAGACCCGATGATAGAAGTTGAGCACAGCTTTATAGGGATTCTAGATTGTGAAACGAGTAATGACAGTACCCACGTTCTGGGAATCCATTTGGAAAAGATAACAAGCACAAGCCAGCACTTTGTAAGATCAGACAGCAACTTTCTAGAAAAGATTCAGAAATCGAAAGTGGACTTTTCTCAAAGTAGTGTTTCAAATATATATGTTAGACAACAACGACAGCGTCAGAGCGAGGGTCCCGTCTACAACCAATTAGACTTGAGAGTACTTGGGTTCAAAGAGCACAATATTTTCGAAAAAGAACGATATTGTACATTTAACGATGCACATGGCAAAAGACCTTTTCAGATTCTGGACAAGACGCATACTACAGCAGTACTATATGCTGATTCTGACGGCATGGAGTTTGTTGTACTGTTTGAATGGAACGAAGGATTGCAATATATCAACATAGCCGGACCTGTCAAAAAATCAGAAACTCTTCAAGAGATAATTCATCTCCTAAGATTCGAAAGAGTATCGAAGATCCTTACAGATCGAATGAAGTGGCAACATCCGAGCGGGAAGTGGTATATCTGTGGAACAATTAAGAGGACGATTGTTTCGGGAGAAAGATTTCTTGAGGTGAATGTAAGCTGCGAGGAGTAGAGCATCAGCGTTGCGTTTAGATTTTTTGGATTTTTGTGTTTTAGATTAGGAGTGAATGCGGGGGTGTAATTTTGGGTTTGAAATATTATAATCTAGCTGGATCCACCCTTTGTTAGCTTTTCATTATTTTGTAGATTATAGTATGACTATTACAATATGAAATCAGTTGTAATGATAAGGACATTGATTTTTAGCTCGATTGAATTTTATTGTGAACTTTATTAACATAAAGTATATTTATCCGGAAATCTAATCAACTATGCCTTGAAGCATGCTTTATCGAACAGCATATTTTTTTTTTGTGTCTCAATATGGTTGCAGGACTCAATTACATTAGTCAGGAGTTGAAGAATTTTGGTAGATTCAAGGGAGTATTAAAGTATTAAACAAAGTCGTTGACATTGAAACGCTCGCCTCCTTTGCATATTCCAACATTTAAGCGCCGGGTCTAGAAGGTACAACCAATAATCGGACATGTGTAACCGCTGTTGTATTGCCACATGTGCAGGAGTTTGACTTTCGAAATCTTGGCACCTCTGGACCCTGGAAATGCCCATGTCTAATTTTAACAGACCGCTAGTGTTTTGAAATTATGTACAGTACCTTCTGTAAGTACTCTAGTGGCGTCTCCATGGCTGGGCCTAGCCTATCTGACCTGCCCCGACCACCATACAGTGGAGGAGGGGTTATTTATTAAAAGTTTCATGGTTATTTGGGAGATCGCAATCCTGAATATTTTCAGAGATTTTGAATACAGCTTTATCTTGGTAGTTGTCAAGTTTAGTATTTCTGCGGAAACAGGCTTTAACTATAACGGTCTACATGCAGCGCGCCACTGCGCCGAGTGTCTCATTGCTCCGAGGTTTCGATACGAGAATGAAACTTCCTTCCTCACTACAAATGACCAACTCACCTTCTTAAGTTCATCCGTAGTTATTACCGGATTCTAGCTCAAATGTTATTGCAATCGCGACGCAGACAGGAAGCTGAAAACATGTCCGTCATTGACAACAATCTCGCGATGTCCATTCCATCACGAACATCGACAAGTATATCAACTAACTTGGGAACTCGGTATATTAACTTGCTAAGCTATCAAATTTTTACTAATCATCTGTGCCAGTTATCAAAATATTGCCGCTTTCCCTCTCACATCTTCACATCCTCACAATCACGCTCTATCCCAACCTTCGTCTAAGCTCTTTGAAAAGGACATCTACCTCTTAGAACTCAAAAGATCCCCCCAAAAATTACGGTGGAAAGAAATTTTATGTCGGTTCTCAGAAAAATGGCCAGATAAAAAGTGGACGGCAGCTCAATTACAAATGCGGTGGATGAGGCTGAAGGAGGGGAATAGAAATTATCCTATAACAGCAACGTCTATCGGAGGAGAATTGCCCTCTTCGTCTCATCAATCGCAAGAGTCACTACATGCACCATCATCCCATAATAGTCAACACCAAGTTCGACCATCTTGTTCGTCACCTTCCTCTCAAACGGCATCGCCATTCACCCCGCCAGATGCCTCGGACCTCGCCAAAAAGTCAAGGCCACCTTTCAGTCACAATTCGACCGATGCGACCAGTGTGGGGCCACCAATAACTCCAACTCCACCGATGCATGAGTTGCGATTCAACTCACTCTCAAAGACGTATAACGAGTATGTGCCTCTAGAACTTGGCACATTTGCGAAGTGCAAAGAATATGGCCCGGGGAATCAGCTTGGAATCATGTACTTCGGAAATCATCCAATCCAGTGGGTTTCTATTCTTGGCAACATCTCCTCTATTGAAAGCATATTTCTTTCGAATGTAGTCACAATTACCGACGCAAGCAGAACGACACTCAAATGTGCGTGGTCCTTCCCAGCAGGCTCAACACAAGCAATATCAGACTATCTCAAGTCAACCTCGCCGTTATTGGCATTTCAGGACCGGTACCAGTGTTATTCGCCGCTAGACACGCTGCGGGTTGAAATGGACATCCTGGCAACAGGAAGACTTGGGAGATACAGAGGTCAAATATGCCTCCACATCCATTATATACATCACCTCACACCCTCCGATGTGGATAGCTTTCAATGTAGAGCAGCAGAATACAAGCAGAAAATTTTGGACCACTCTTGGGTTCTTGCCTCAAAGGATAAGGTCAATGCCTTGATAACATATGAGGAGACCCTGATACGTATTCTCAAAGATCCAGCTGCTACGGAAATTGTTGACTCTAACTCGGATTCCTACCCTGCGATTGACTGGCAATGCCCAGATCAACTGTGCTTTGAATTCAATCACAGCTATAGCAGAAAATGTGTACGATGTATGCGTCCTCGGGTTCCCTTACCAATTCTTCCACCGTGTCCTAGATCAGTTTCTATTTCAATGCAATCAATATTTTCCCACTAGATCTTGACAATTATCGCGTGGTAGGCAGGAGGTACAACTGGTATCCTCAGGTCTGCAGGCAGATGCTCCCTCTCATCTTTTGACTGTTCTTAGACGCTAAAGATTCACGTGCCATGCCAAACCCTTCATTTGTTGCGGGCTTTACACTGACTACAGTCCTAAAATTCACTATATTGCCACGTAGTGCAAGAGATATTGCCACCACGGTTCAGCTACTCCTTATCAGTGGCAACCACAACACCTAGTACAACTGAATAATTTCCATCTCTTTCAGCTACGTAGGTTATCCTAGAATACTGTCTCTTCTATGGAGCTTATCAAATTCGACAAGTTATTAATAGAAGCCCGTGGCTCGCTTCAATTAATATTCGGAGCCTGGATTTAACGTGCAATCTCGGATGCATGCCAACTCCGCAACTCTGTATTAATACAGAAGTCCTGAGATTCTTGCAAATATGGCCTAATAACATACGTCTCCTAGAATTACCGCGACGAGGGCGAGTACCAGCCGTAGCCTGCCTCTGCCTCGAAACAGGAGTCAACCCAAGTTTATATACCGCCTCCGCCAAACGGGTAACAGCTCCGCCTCTCTCTTCATCAAACCCTCTATATATGCTTCTCCAACAAGGTGGAATGTGCTCCAGAATGTCAAAGCATGTACAAACCGTGAACAAGGTCTCCGAAGTAACATAGGCGTCCGAGCGCCTTGAAATACGCACACAACATCTCCAGCACGGGCTCCCGGCGGACCACGACCTAGGAGTCCCTCCCGGGTCTCGAACATGCTCCAGTCGGAGAAGTCGTCCAGCGTATTACAGAACATCTCCGCTGCCCTAGCTGACTCCGGGGTGGAGAATGACTCCCACACATTGGAGAGGGCTGGGTTCAGGCTAAGGCGTAGAAGGAGAGCCATAAAGCACTCGTGTGCCCAGACGGGGTCAACGTAAGGAAAACTGCTTGACATTGAGAGAAAGCGAGAATTGTCGTAGCCTTTAAATCTAACGCTATCCCATAATTCCTTGCCCCCAACAAGAGAGGAGATAATGGCCTCGAGGGCTGTGGATTCAGTGAATTTCTTGCACGCGTTTCTATACGGTTGACTCAGTGGCTGTCTAGGTTTGAAGAACAATGAATCGAGACGATTGAACCAGCGGATTAGTTCGCCGCGCTCTTCCACGGAGCCTTGGACTACCGTAGCCCATACGCCGCCCTTGAGCGCTGGTGGCTCGAGGACCCGTGTGATTGTATCCAAGGTGATGCCAACAGTGAAATCATACGAGGATGCGGTGGGTTTAGCGCGACCTTAGCAGGCATATCACTCATTACAAAACTCCAGGATCTATACTGTATCGTCGTTGTTAGGCGCCCAAGAATTGTAATGCGTCCACTGTGGTATACCCGCCGGTGGTTCATAGTGTAATCGGGCACCCATGACGGTAGTTGCTCCATTTGACCCGGCCATCCAATACCTGCTGCATGCATTGCAAGAAGCTCCTGATCCCGCCGCATTGCAATGCTCGTCAACTGCGTGTATGCATCTGATACTGACATGTCCGAGCCCGGGACATCATTGACACGAAGTGATGCGTAGGAGACTTGGATAAGGCTTAGCACTCGATCAACTGAATTGGTAGCTTTGCTGTCGGCGAAGCCAAGTAGATTTTGCTGTAAGGTACGCCAATGTCTCGTCTTCGCGTTTCTAGCAATGCAAGAGAGATCACTGATGGTCCCCAATGCAGCCGGTAACACAGTGGCCACATCACTTTCGGGTGTTGCGCTGAGCAATCGTTCCTGCATTGATTGAGAATTCAAGATGGAGTCCGCAGCTGCGTCCATCTCGTCCCATTTAATCATCCCATTCCCACACGTAACTGTAACCTCTTGTCCAAGTGCTATTTCCTGAATGATCCAAGCCCTCGTGAACCACGGCCTATTCAGTAGTTCAGCGAGACCTCCCCAAGCCTGCACCGACCCTTGCCGCTCTTCACTCCATTGTGCCTCGAAGTCTGATTTGGCCTTGCCATCCCTCCCCAAAGTCCCCACCGCCATTAATATTTCCTTGTTAATCACGTGGCCATGCGCGATGTCCCGTATCAGTAAGAAAGCGAGATTAATCCGTTCACTCCATTCCCCAAGCCAGACACACACGTCCTTCGCATCGCGGTAGATACGGGCCATATATGGAATCATCCAGGCCTTCTCTTCGTCGTCTTCCTGGTTGATGCAGATGGAATCGATCCAAATCGGTAGCTCGCGCGATGCGTAGCGCAGGATGTGAGCTGCTGCAGAAGTAAGTGGCACGATCTGGTTCCGGTTGAGCCAGAGTGACTCGGAAACCACGGCGTCGCCCCATGCGTACGAGATGGCCGTATATCGCGGCAAATGTGGTGGTGATGTGGATAAGGTGTGCAGCGTGCCTTCGATGCGCGAGGCTCCGGCGGGGCTGGTTAGTTCTAGGAGCCGGATTTGGCATTTGGGCTCAAGTTTATCGTAGACATAGCGAGGAATTGGAAGTGACTCTATTTCAGGTGACTGTATTTCAGTCATCTTGTCCTGCGGATGTCAAAGGGAAAGGGCGTCGAATGCTGTCATAGAACATTAGCCGTTAAAGCGCAGCCTGCAGGTTTAAGACCTGTACTGTGGTACGTAAGGTACAGGCCATAAGTATTGTAAAAACCACTAGCAGGGGCAGGGTACGAAACACATCCTATGCCTAACTGAACATGACAATTCAACGCTCTTTTACACTCAAGTTGGAATTTACATAAAATTAGCAGTAAACAGCCTGGTCATCATAAAATCCCTCAAAAGCAGCGTAGCGATATTACTCAGTTGAGGATCCATGCTGACTTTCCCTGCTAGTGGTTTTTACAATACTTATGGCCTGTACCACAGTAGAAGCTGATAATGAACATTTCTTGGCCAACCAATCATGGGAGGCCGGTTGTCTGCAGTTATCGATGAGGGAGTATTTCCAGGAACAATGACACAGCTGTGTAGCTTGTAGAACTAGTTATCTTTGATCCAGGGTGAGAGTCAGAACTGTGAAGTGTTCGGTTAGTTAGGGCCAGCCTTATCATTTTCTGACTCCAATGTCATTTCGTTTGCATTGCCTGCCCTTCAAAATTCGAGGAAGACCAGAATCTGGGTCGATCTAGTTGTACCTGAGAAAGCAACAGAGAATAGCGTTGTAGCTTGGCGGCTGTCGTCAGAGGTCGACCAAAAGAACACCGTCAGTGTCCAAACATGCGATCGATATGCTTGAACCCCGTATACGCCATCTGGAACTGAAACTTGGAACCAAACCTATGAGCGCTGCCAAGGTTTGAAGGTCTAGAACTAGAATAGAGGCTGACTTGAATTGTGCTCTGTTGTTTTCGAAAATTGTTTTCGAAATGGAGGAACGAGGCACCAATATTGGGATCCGCGAGCATGGCATTAGATATTGGTACAATAGCTAGGCGCTCTTTCAACCTTACATGTAGTAACTCTAGACTCAATAGACGAAAATCATGGTTAACAATGGTGAAAAATATCCTGGCTGCTCTTTTTAAACAAATTCATTTCATATATTCTCAATGGTTGCAATATCCTCTTCGAGTTCCTTGTGGCCACATTTATAAAATGAAAAGTAGATCCAAAGGAGGGCAATGTGAAGTACAATATAGGGGGACCATGGACTAGACTACGGAGGGATGAATATATGAGAACTTGAGTGGGTCGTGTCGGCTTTTGAGTATGGCTCTGTCTTTTGTCTATTTCCTGTTGATTCTCCTTCTGCTGGCAGAATGACTCTTTAGATACTGGTAGAATACAAAATGATGGGAATATTAGTGTAAGAAACCGTGTACTGTAAACCGAAGAGTGTCTATAGGCACCGATTAGGAGAGCCAAATATAGAGTATGATTACAATAAATATACATTTGGAGGGAAGGGTACTGCTTGCCCAACTATTTCTATTGCTGCTTGTCGTATATGGAATGAGTTTCTTGTCAGTGATCACACTCACTATTTGCGGTCTTCCCCAGGACTCTCTTGTGAGGGGGTTTTTGTTTTTTGTTTTTAAATTCAGTTTAAACCTTAAAGCTTAGCCCAATTCAGCAATCTAGCTCAGCCAGATCCGTAGATGTCGGTTTATTTAGTCACAAGATTCAGAATTTTTGGTATTGATGATTTGAGGGTGTTATTTCCGAGATCCCTACAGAATCTGAGCTGAATATAAAATGCCTGCAAATGCCTAGAGACCTGAGTTCAACGCTGAAAATTTTCTTGAAAGCCAAGTCACAAAGCAGTTCCACTAACGATGAAAATTTGGAGTGACTGCACAAAACGACTCTGCACAGTCATTTATACTCGTTAACAAGAGTCTCTAATCATCGATAGAGGGCTTTCTTGCTAAGAGCGTTACCGGTTGCCAATGATAAACTGCCCCTTTCTTGGTCTCGGCAAACAGTGCGAACAGCCGTTTCTGGCATTCTTGTTCAGTTGGAATAGAGAGCTGTTGCTCGTTCAATTTTGCAATCCCCTGAAACAACTCAATATGTCCCGTCAGATATGTATTTGTACATAATGGCACTAGGGAAGAACGTAAAGCACTGGTGTCATAATCGAGGATTTCCAGGCCAGCTGCCCGTACGTGTTTGTCGATTTCTCCTACCCAACTACCACAACCACAATTAGTAACCTCAGCGTTTGGATTTCGTTGCAATGAACATAAACATACTCGAAGATAAAGTTGAAGGCTTTGAAAACTGTTTGGGCCACGTGCCCAAACTCTCTGGCAGCTGTGCCATCGATAAAGGTTCGTCCGAGATTTGCGTCTTCCCATTGAATGTATCCACCGGGCTCTGTCGAATCAAGTAAGCACACATTACTCAGACGTATTATCTATACAGCTGGGAAAGGTGGTCTTACTCAACATATTCATCGCGTGACGGATAAGGAGAGTAGGATTATCACCCCTTACAATACAGCACCAACATCGAAGATGTACCACATCGTACTTACCTACCAGATGAGGGGGGACATCACCAAATGCATCAAGCACATTTAGGCTTACATTGTTGGGTAAAAACGCTTGTGATGGGTACTGGCTATCCGAGATATCGTAACCGTCTAACTGAACTGAGCTTGGTAGGTTTTCCGCTAAGTCTAAAAGCCAAAGGCTATTCGGTAGTGATATAAGAGATGTGCATACAAAGCGGTTATAGTAACATACCCAGTTCCCGTACCAATTTCAGCAATCCTCGTGTCTGTAGTGACTGAAATCTTAGGATTCAGCGTATATCCAGTATGAAGCTTCCACAGGAGATGCTGGGCGTCTAGTCTACCAAGTTCTGCCATTAATACGTTTTGGGCCACTCATGGGTCATTATCTGCGAACCTAACAGAGCCATACATATCCCGGCCCAGGACATAATCTTCTGATTCTTTCAATATGTTTGCCATTATATCTCTTGAATAATCAACCCTTCAATATGAAGAGCTGAGTACCGAATTATATAGTTGTGCCTTGATCCACTTCTTATAAGCTTATGTAATATCTTGTCAGACTTACGAGCTTGGTCAGATAGGTCTGTGTTTTTAGGCTTAGATAGCGCCGTAAGAATTTATAACTTTGTCAAGGTTATTTTTACTCCNTATTTTTATTTAGTTATATAACAACTTAACTTCTTTTATCTTGATTGACCTAAGTTCAATTTGTTGACTTTGCGGAGGGAAGGCTTGAAGAGATCCTGAAAAGGTCGCTAAAAACACAGACCCATCTGACAAGGCTCGTTAAGTTACCGTATTTCCCAGGCATCATCGGGAGAGGCGGGCTAGTAGACCGGTGGGCAGTGTACGGAGAATTAGTAATTACATTAGTGTAGTTGTATTATTAGATTCCGCACGAACCGGGCCACCGAAATTTACCGCAAAATTGAGCAAAATCAGGGGCTAAGTCATCTTACCTTCACNTTTTTCTCAAGATATCTCAACAAACTTAAGTCCGCGTATATACGCGGACTTAACTCTGCATCATGGCCAGTCCATCGCCAATATCTCTCAAGGTAGAGACTGGAGCACCACCAACCAGCGATAAGGCAGGAACATCCTCACCCTTGCTTCCACTTCCACAAGACAAGCACACGGACGGCAACCAAGCAGACCAATTCGGCGATCACTCAAGCAGCTACTGGCCTCCAGGGTGGGACTTCAACCGCTACAGCAAAGCCACAGCCCTGGAGCTCCTAGCACTCCCCGACGAACAGTATCCTAAGCTACAAGCCGGCCTTCTCGAAGTGCTAGGCGAGGATGGCCAAAGCCATTTGAACGACTATCTATGTAAGCTAGCCCGTCAGAGAGCCGGTATAAAGCCATCCTACCCGGATTGGCTTACTTATCTACGACGTTTTTATCCCGACCAAGCATGGGATTTCGTTAGCATCCAAACAACGTGCTTCGATGACGCGAAGCGCTAGGCGGCCTTTAAAGCAAAGCTTAATGAAGTCGTTAGAAGGGCCTTCCACACCGCAATGCCGGCCTCGCCTGCTGATGTCTCCGAAGCTCAGGCTAAGTTTGAGATTCGCTGGATCGAGGATCCCGCTATAAACTCAGATCCGGACGTCAAAGAGCCCAGTCTTAAGAGGCTCAGAGTGCGCTTCAAGGAGGTGCAATTATCATCATCCGGAGGAGTATCCGAGGACGTTCTTCCATCTGGAATGTCCAAAAATGTATTCCTGGTTGCATCGGAGGAATCAATCGCGTCCGTGATGGATGCATCCGTCGCAAAGATCATCCGTTGGCACGATCCCGACACGAGTGGTTCGACAAGGGCCAAACGGCTAGGGCCAGATGGCATAATTGGCGCACCTTGGATTCTCGCTGTGACAGCGGATGCGGAGCGGGAATTGGATGAAGAGGAGGACGGCCATGGGTGGTTCAAACCCGTGATCAAGGTCGCGGCTGAGAACTTGGCGGACGCGTTCTGGTGGGAGCTTGACTTCAGCACTGTGAGGAATGGAGATCCTTATAGCAAAATCACGAGCTTCACCAGGGAAGTGGATCTGAGAGGCGAGGCTGTTGATGGCAGTGAAGGTGAAAACATCCGCCAAGATATGTGGTGGGCAGGTTCTGTTCCCCCTCGAAGAGGTAAGAGAAGACGGTTTGATTGAAAGCTTACGACAACGTTACGTTTGGTCAACTGTGTCTGTGTTTCTGTGGGATATACGGTGCTCGGCGAGCAGCCCACTTGTATTGCAGCCCAGGCTGATGCAGAATCTGCGTCGTAACTCGAATAAGGCGTGGGTTGCTAGTGTGCGAACATACTGACGATGCACTCGGAGCATAGTTGCATGGCATCATATCCGCCAAGCACCGCCGTGGTATCAGTTGCGTCACTGAATGTCACGTTGAAGAAGCCAGAGCAGTACTGGCCGGTTACCGAGTCCTTCATATATGCCATGGTGAACATGGATGTGGCTGCATCAACCCAGTATGTAGATGGGCTGTATGTCCGTACCGCATGATGAGACTACAGGGGTACGGTAGTTTACCAGCTGGGTAGGACAAGTGGCATTGTAGAACACATCCATGATTGCGTCGTTGCCGATGGTATAATACGCGTTGGAGTCAAGCATAGTTAGGAGCTGGATGGGGCAATCGAGAAGTGGTTCTGTTAAGGCGGTATTGCAGTCTGCCGAGATGACGCTGAAGAAGCTGTCGGACTGGTTCGTCATGAAGAAAAACTAGTGATAAGAAAGACCTGAAATTAGCTGTTTGTTCTCTCAAAAGCGGTCAGACCAATGCTGTCACTCACACTCGACTGCTAAGCCATTGCAAGAGGCCAGATCAGGCACGAGGCCAACAGAAAGAAATACAGCATGGCAAGCTTGTATTGTCGCTAAATTCTTGCTTGCAATGCAATATGATCTTCTGGAGCTAGACGTCTGGACGTGTAAGTTATAAAGTAGGTATATGACCTCAAGTCACTTTATGACGGATCGGTCTACTAATAGACTAGTCCTACCTAGAGGTAGAGGCACGGCTGGGTAGATCCGATGTGAGAATCTCATTCCTTCTCCCATATCTCGGGGAGAATTGGATTCGGCGGGGGCTCGGTGAATATTGAACACGTGGAATGATTAGGGAGAAGGCGGGGAAGGGAGGGACTGCTTTTTTATTTTTTGTTTTCATTTTTGTTTTATAATAAATTTATGAAAGAAAACGCCTATAAAAAGTATTATTACTTGTGAGCTCTCTTAAGGATTGCTGTTCAATTTCAGCGATACGAACTTCCCTGAGACAAGGGTCCATGCAGTTCCAGACTCATTGAATAACTGGCATTGAGTATGCATTGCTCAGTTCTCGTCAATGGTATTTCACTAACCTGCTCTACCCTTCTCTGCCCTAAGGCAACGGGAACCTCGATATCCTTGTCGTAACTGGGCCGTCCCATTGGTGCTGGTCAGCAATTTTCCACGGTTTCTAAGGGTGTTTCGGGGCAGCAAACACATATCTATTGATTAAGTCAGTCTTATCTAGACTTAGTAATTCCACTCCTTCCTTCAATTCGCCGGTCAGGTTTGACTGAGATAGAAAACGTCACNTTTATTTTTTTGATGAAAGCGGTTAATTTTACGTGAGATCCTAGGATTACTACACATATTCCAGGATAAATGAACACACCCTTTATCTTGATTGGTGAGAAGATCCCTATTAGGGAAGCTGCGAACAGAATTAGAGAGGCCCGGATGGTCATGTACGTACAGCAGCGCATTCTATTTTGCTTAGGGATATATCTTTAATCAGCTTGATCTATTATGGTCAATGATGTGGATTAATACTTCCACCGAAAGCAATGTTACCATAAGACTAAGGAGCCAACACCGCTCAACGTCTGATAACAAAAGACCCGTGTCTTGATATTTTATTTAAACTCTAATTTGCAGTACAATAAGGCTAAAGAATAGTCGGACAATTAGGAGCTAGGTCTCACGTTCAACATGGGCTCAACTGAAGACGTACAACCCGTTGGGCAATTCACGCATCCAGTCATCGATCACGACACTAAGAACAACGATCCTTGGCAGCGACCGTACTTTATACCCCCACGAATGGGGAAACTCGTACCTAGATCCTCTCCATTAATAGATATCCGACCATCCATTTCAGATCCAAAATACATCCCTTCCCACTTACTCAAAACCCACGGATTTGGAGTTGTTAAGCACAGCTCGGTATTATTTGAGCCGCCGTATGTTACGCAAGACTTAACCGCGCAGACGATAGCTGAAGTCTATTACCCTGAAGTCCGAGATCTTGTGAAACAAACGACTGGTGCCAAACATGTGTTTATGATAGGTAGCGTTGTCCGCCGTGGATCACGCGCGCCAGAGGAATTCAAGTTGCCGACGGGACTGAGAACAGCCGCAGTAGTGAGCAACGGAGGCCGGGGAGAAGACAAGGAGATCAAGTCGACTGAGGATAGTCAATATGACAAGCTAGGTAGTCGACTTCAAATATCTCTGGCTAAACCGATTCGCATACCTCATCTAGATTACACACCTCTAGGTGCACGGCAAGCAATTCGTTTCCAAGATCAAGATATCTACAACACCGCTCTCGAAACTGGCGTGATCGCGGCTGAGGATAAAATTTGCGAGCACTATTCGTTTTCAGCGTCGAGTAGAGAAGCTGATACTCTCATTGCCGAACAGTATAACCAAAATGGGAAACTTGGGCCCAGGTATACAGCATATAGCATCTGGCGACCCCTCACGAAGGTTGAACGAGATCCCATAGCCTTGGCTCCGAGGATGAATTCTGCTATTGGTTGTGATGATAGCGATTTTGTGTACTGGAACTATGAAAATAGAATACCCGGACCACAAGAACTTGGTGGGGACTTTTTGAAAGAAGGCGCTATGTTGGGTGTTCGAGGAGAGTCACCTGTTGATAGCACAACTGGCAACAACTCCCTGAAATGGTACTATGTCTCTGCGCAGCAACCTGATGAAGTCTTATTCATTAAGTTTTTTGACAGTGTAGCATTGGGAAGGAATGCTGAGGAGGCAGGTGCTCCATGGCATGCAAGCCCTGAAATCGGTTCTGCTGAGGGTGATCATCCGAGAGAGAGCATTGAGCTTCGGATCCTTGCTTTCTGGTGAATAATTTCCCGCATAGATATCACGCCGACTAAAGGCTCTTTAATTTATTTTGAACTTTTGCTCTATTTACTTCTGATTTTGTTTACTTGGTACCAAGCGTGGCCTCAATCTGTGCACATACAGACAGCATTTGTAACCTCAATGTTTGTTCCAACAGTGTGTTAAATGTAGCGAGTATGCGGGATCTATCAGGTCGGAAGTAATGAAATTGCTTCTACAGTTAATACAACTGAAGCGAATTTTAAGGTTCAGTATTAAATCAATGTGCCGTTTTGGTGCATAAAAAGATATGTTATATTGCTTCATTTGGGTATCTGTTTTTATCTAAACTGATGATAGCATCTTTCTGTATTTCTCCTTTTCCTTTATACTAATCCCCTCATGTTCCAAGAGCAACTGAACCATTTCTAAGTTATTTCTCTCAGCTGCATATGACAATGCTGTGCATCCACTGTTATCTTGAATATTAATATCAATGTCCTCGTGTTCCAAGAGCAACTTTACTACTTCTGCGTTATATCTCTCAGCTGTGTATAAGAGTGCCGTTTTCCCATTCTTATCTTTAATATTGACATCAATATTATCTTGTTCCAACAGCATCTTCGCTATTTTTATGCTATATCTCTCGGCTGCATATGACAATGCCGTTCTGCCATTCATATCTTGAATATTGATATCAATACCATCGTGTTCCAAGAGCAACTTTACTAGTTCTACGTTATATCTCTCAGCTGCATATAACAATGCCGTTTTGCCCAAATTGTTTCTAGCATTGATATCAATATTCTCGCGTTCCAATAACAGTGTGATCATTTCGTTGTAGTTTTCCTTAACGAAATCCTGGGATGATGCCACATATAATAATGCTGTATTACCATTAGAATCCTTAATACTGATGTCAATATTAGTATGGTTTAGCAACAGCTTCGCTGTATTTGCTTTTCTATGCCGGAGTGCCAATAACAGAGGGCTGCTACCAATTATACCCGTTGGATTAATGTCTATACCATCTTGCCTCAGGAGCAATTTTACTACGTTCTCATGCCCCTCCATAGCTGCGTATGATAGTGCCGTGTTACCACTACCATCCCGAGCATTGATAGTAATGCCATCTTGTTCTAGGAGGAGCTTCAAAATCTTCTCGTATCCGTTTTGGGAAGCCAAGGGTATGACTGTGTGGCTAAGCCAAATCTTAAAAGCCTCGACGACATGGTCTTGTACCGACACACTGGAATCTGCTCCTAGTAGCACTAGCAGCAGTTTGATATCATCAGAACAGTTTAGGCGTTGTGCCGCTTCTAATGCACTTCCATATTTCCCACCAAGGAAGCGTGCGCTGACATCAGCTCCCAGCTCGACTAGCAGAAGGATTTCTTTGATATCTTTTTTACATACTGCCGCAACCAGCGCACTATCATAGTTTCCAGTGTTGGCCTGCGCATTTATGTCGGCTCCAGCTTCCACGAGGGTAGTTATGCATTCGCGGGTAGTTATCCTAGATATCCCCATTATCGTAGGGCGGAGATAGACCCTTTCCGCGACGGCTGCAATCAGTGCGGTGCCAAACCTGCCATATCGTAGCGGCATGTTGACATCTGCGCCCGACTGCAGCAGCAGCTTTACCGGGTTGGGCTCGCTATCAGCCCATTGGCCGTAGGGGGAAGCAACAGCAGCCGCCAGCGCACTTCCGTACCTCCCCTGGGTCACGTGGGCATTCGCATCTGCTCCCGCATCCAAGAGCCACGTCATTGAATCGAGATGAGAACCGCGAGCTGCTACGGAGAGCGGAGTGCCCAACTCTCCCTGAGCATTGACGTCAGCTCCCAGCTCCACCAGCAGCCGAAGAGTATCTAGTTTTGGTTGCCAACCCCTCACGGCCCAGACTAATGCATTATTGAGGGCGAGCTGCACATTCCTCTCTGCTGCCATCTCCCCTAGCCGCTTTATTACTGCAACATGACCTCCATATGCTGCAGCCTCTATTGCTGTTTTCCACAGTAGTTTTCTCGCCTCCATCTTAATATCCGCTCCGGAATTTACTAAAACTTCAACCATATCTATCTGGCCTCCGCCTGCAGCAGCCACCAATGCACTGCCATGCCACATGTCGCTGAGTTGCCTGTTGACATCGGCTCCTAAATCTATCAGCCTCTGCGCAACAGCGGTAGAACCACTCATCACAGCGAGAACTAGAAGAGATTCTCCCCTCTCGTTTATGGCTTCGGGATCTAAACCCGGGTCTTCCCAAAATTCCGAAAGAATCTTATTGAATCCAAAGAGACACACGGCTAGGGAGACCAATGTTTCTGGTTGCAGGCTGGCTCTCGTAACTTCTGGAGCTGAATAATTACCTGGTACTAGGTACCAGATATCATCATATTTCTGCCAAAACTTGGTGTTCCAGACTCTGTAGGCCGGACCGCTCTCGTTTATAGACCCAAGGAATCCCTTGAGGAGTGCAGATAGCCGACTATCGATATCAGTATCTCCATGATTCCGAACATGATGCGTCCACCACGTGGACGAATATATTAGGACTCCCGCGAAGGCCGACGATAATTCTGGTGTGCATTCAGGTAACCTTGATTTTACACACTTTTTAAAGAAAGGTTTGCTTTTTACCCAGGACTCCATTTTTAAATCCTCCTCCTCCAACGCCGATAAGGCCTCCTCTTTAAAAAATGGGGTTTTACCAAAGAAATAATTCAAAACGACCAGGCAGACTTTTGCTGCCATGCCGTTGGTTTTACTGCTATTCCAATGATCATCAAGGAATTCATGAACAGAAAGATGTGAAAGTCGACAAACCCGTTGTTGCTCGTCAATAACCAATAAGTTCCGGCAGGCATCAAGCACAAAATTAATATCCATATCAGCTTGCTGAACAGTATCATTATCAGGATCCTGACAAACAGCAACCACTAACTCCTCTATCCCCAGAGGCCTTATAGCACACATGACCCACTGCAAAGCTCGAGCCGCAATCTCCGGCTTACTTCCATCAGACTTCTTAATCTGAGTAAAGATCTCATCGTAAGCTTTTGTAAGACCTTCTGGAAGTTGTCCCAGACGTTTCCTAATATCACTCTCACGAGAGAGCGATAGCACCTGATCAATTTGTAAAGCAGCCCATTGGAACCTTTTGCAATTAGCACTTAGTCATACTATAACCAGAGGAAACTAAACATACATTCCATCACTCTCACTTGAGATCCTATTGACAATCTCTGTTTTCAAATTGTCAGAGATAGGGTAACGACGTTCTTTCTGGTTGTAGTCGATTTTTTCACGCAAATACTTAGTTATATCGTTTTCGTTATCTGTTGCGCTAATACTTATGTTTTCTTTCATTTCTAATAGGCTTTTAATGTCGTCGTTCCGCCTACTAGAGATGAATACTTTCAGTCGAGTCGTTTTCTTGACTAAGTCGCTGAAGACATGGATGAGCTTTTGACGCTGTCCTTCATTGACTTCGTCCAAAGCATCCAAGATAAGTGTTGCTTGTGAGTATATTTGAACAAATTCCTCCAGCAAGTTTAAGCTCTCTTCGAAAGACAGCTCCGCCGAAGCGAAGCCCTTACTTTCCTTCATTTTGTAAAGTTCAACAAGGTGAGTCCGTACAGACTCAGATCCTGGCGAAATGGAAAGCTGTCTGACAAAGCATCGCAAAACGTTATCTGGATCACATCGGAGGTTTTCATCACGTTTACAATAGAAATATGCCAGCGTCTGATTGGAGCTGAAGCCAGATAGATGATCGATGACCTTCGAAACTAGTTTGGTTTTGCCAGCGCCAGCTAAGATATCAATCAGTAAATTAATCTTAAACTGGCATCGAACATTAAAGTTTGTAAATCGACTTACGAATTCCATGCAGCCATAAAATCATCGATTCTTCTGAGTTCATCCAAGTTCGAAATTCATTTCGTTGAAGGAGCCATTCTCCAGTTTTTTCAGTCCGCCCCGTCCTAGCAGCCCCATGATGATCTTCATATGGGATACCCGATGTCCATTGTAAAATTGTACTTCTCTCTTTCTCATTCGATCTGGTCCAAAGGGCCGTAACACCGGCGTCGACGTGGGTAATTGAACTCTTCCATTCCTTAAGTTGCTGGAGCAATTCTCTCAAGTCTGCTCTCCCATCTCGGCTACACAGCCTCTCACAATTCGTAGCAGCAATGTCAACATCTCTCTCAAGCCTCTCACGTTTCTGATCAAAATCGTTAATCTGTTCACTCGTCCACAATGCTTGCATTATTCGAGAAGTTTTGCTCTTACTGCAAACCCGGATGGCTAAGACCATGAACTGCAGATTTAGTACATATAACTTTATTAACGCAGATTCAAGCTTCGAACTAGCTTCTAGTATGTAAGAATTACGGATATAGAGGGACCTAAAAATCTCGCACTGACTAATGCTCGGGATAACTCGATCAAGACCAAGGAGAAGAGCAGCCATCTGTTCACGGTCGGATATGACAACCTGAGTGGATGTTAGAAATCACTTGAGATATAAGAAAATAAGACCGAATCTGTACCTTCAGTATAAGCCTGATAGCGGCCCAAGGTATCCCAGCATGCAGTGGGTCCACATTGACCGCTATATCTCCAACCGCCTTCACTTTCTCCAGCAAGCCTACGATCCTACTTGCCATATCCCGTAGATTTACTTCTCGTCCTCCTAGTGACAACTTCCAGTTTTTACTTTGGTGTTTCGTCTGCTGGAGTCGGCCCGCGGCAACCAAATCTTCGAATAGTGAGCCAGCATCATCGTCTTGGATTTGAGGTACATGCTGCCGGATTATAGTCTTCTCATCCTCAGAGAGCTGGTCCACAGCTTCGAGCCAGATATTTTTAGGAGTTGGACGCGACGGCGTCGTCGTTGACTGTGCGGCTTGATCCTCTACCGAATGCGGGGCGAACTCCAACTTCGGTTCCGAAGCCTTACGTGAACGCTCAGTCGCGTCATGACTTAAATTGTCACTTGCAGGAGTAGGGGCGCTGATAACTACAGGACTGAGAGTGACTTGCTGATGCGATACTGAAGCAGCGTGTACTTGTTGCGAAGGGGACGGCGACGACCGACGAGGGAAGAACTTCTTCACGTCGAGTTTCTCCTTCACGCGGCGCCGCATCTCCACTTGGGACTGTGTCCTATAAGAAGGAAATTGGGAAAGAGCGTCTCAATCAGCTTGAATTAAGCCGAAACACGTGTTTCCAAGCCGTGATGTCAGCCCTGGACGAAAAGAATATCGACATTTAATCGTGTTATCAGAGAATTGGGGATTTTCTCTCTCAGCCTCATTTGTTTCGCCAAGCCAATGAGGGGTTGCCGCGACATTATCCAGTAAAGGCACAATGATTGGACAACTTCTGCGTGCACAAAATAATCATATAGCACAGTAACTTGGACCCTTTTAGCTCCTAAGTCATTAAATGAGTTGGTTGGAAGCGCCTAAGATGACAAAGCCAAAGTTTGCCGTTGGCAGCTATGCTACAGATGACGCTATACAGGTTATGACTTTGACCGATGGAAATACCAAATGGGAACAACCGAAGACTTAGTTAGAGAATAAGGCAGATGGGAGGTCGTCTCAGGGGTACTACTCATTTTCTATCATTCATCTCCAAACGGTGATGGATTAAGACACAGATTGGATCTGAGACCGAGTACCCCTGCTGTCGCAGGGCAGTCAAAGCAGAAAAATTGGCGACGTGGCAGGTCTTGGCAAAGTCTTAATGCGAATATCGGCTGATCGAGTGGCATTATTTGACACTAAATAGATCGTTAACGCAATTAGACTTTAGTCGGGGCCTTTGGTTGGTTAATGAAAGTCATTTCTAGTTCAAGTATGTATGCTGCGCCCCCTCCACCTGTCAAGTAAACGGTTGGAGGTGGTGCAGTTTGCTGATAACAATACAGCAATAAGGACTATTGAAGCAGCAAATATAAATCGAGTGAATACTAATATAAGCTCGCAGAAAGTCTTGGGTGGAGGCGCTAAGTTCTCTTCGCCATTTGCTAGCTCGGATTTGCCAGCACGGACAGTACCTTATCTTCCTGACCAATCCATTGCGCACGATTGCCTTGAATGATCATGTTAAGCCATGGTCTGGACCCCTGGGGCGCTCATCGCTCGAATGGGAAATAACCTCTTTTCCTGCAGGAATGAGCAGAGCCTCATGGCCGGATCCCTCGGTACCATAGTATAGTTCCAATTCCGGCCAGGAAGGGGTAAAGGGGCAATATACTAGTTGTGCGGTCACTCTATTATAGCTCTATCTGGGTGAGGCATGGAGAGCTGTTCAGCAATAATATACAATAAATATGCGTTGCAAAAGATATTACATATCAAATTATATACGTGTAGAGTTCATATATGCTGTACCTCTGCTACGCTCTGACATTTCTACCAGACGACAGGATTATAGTTAATGTGTGATCTCGAATAAGTCATGCTCCGGTGGCTATACAAACTATTGAATGAAGCATCCGAATCAAGCCATACGCGACAAATGTAGGCCACGCTTACCGCCTCATCAATGTTACATGCTGCAGTCGACTTTTATATGAATATTTTGTTTAAAGAAAAATCCTCAAGTAGTATAAATATTTAACCAACAACAATAAATTCATCGTTTTTCATCACTCAAGTGAATTGGTTAAATATTAATAGAAGGAACAGGCCTAATGCATTCTATTTCATAATTGCAAACAATGTAAAGACGCCACATGGTATTTCTGTGTGTTGCATTAAAATGATGGGATAACGCCACATTCCCCCAAAAAAGCAAGAATTCAATAGTTTCCATTTTTGATTGACACTTACCATCTACCTACTATCCTATTTACCACTAATCGTCAGCCAACCAAGGGGTCTGAGGCTGACGATTGTTGAGTATATAGTTTTCATTTATAAACTATATAAGCTCCGCTGCAGAGCCTCTTTCGGTTCCATCCTCTATCATACTTACTTTATCACCAAATAAGCTTTTCTTAAATTTCACACTTCCTACCCTTAAAAAGTCTCAGAAAATCCTTCCTCGTTTACACGATGAAGGTGCTTTATCTCAGCCCAGTCGCGATCTTGGCTTCTTTTGCTGCTGCTGCGGCTTTGGATGTTCGGAATGTGGCAAACAACAATTGTGATACGAAACCCATCAGCATTTGTGTACCCAAGTTTCTAATATAAAGTAGGACGAGCTGTTGCTGGTACTGCAAAGGGTCCTGCCTTTCACGCATCTGTTTTGGCGGATTGTTCCAGAAATGTTATAACACCAGTAACACTCTTCATCACGCCAACTCCATCGTATGTCTGCCATTTTCATGTTATGATGTATCACTTACGATGATGCTAGGACAATTTTTGAAACTTCTACCGTTCAAACTATTGTATATAGCACTGATGATGTGCCATTTTCGGCTCCACCAGGCACCAAGCCAACTGAAGTGGCCGAATATATAGTTACTTCGGCTCCACCAGTCGCCATGCCGACTGAAGTGGTCGAATATATAGTTACATTTACGACAGTTACTTCAACGATTGATGACACCACTGACACTCTGACTATAACCTTATTTACAGAGACTGTCACAGCGTTCACTACTATCACATCTTTCAATACCGACTACCAAACCGAGTACTACGGAACTGCTGCGCCTTCCTCCCTTCCGGTAGCAAAACGGGATATCAAGATGCGGGACTCTACTCCTACTATACCGGCGTATGCGTCTGCATGCACCAATTTTGCTGAATATGCGGCGGCATGCTCCATTGCAGGCGCTGCACCCGGAACAACAACAATTTACAGCACTCTCCCAGGTGGTGATACAGTTACATCGACGGTAGAAATAACAACAACATCTACACAAGTAGATACCATAACAACTGTATCAACAGAGACTATTTTTACGACAATAGTTGACACCGTATTAACAACTGCTACAATCAACACTGTAACAGAGTACCTTTACCCCACCGTGACCAGCTCTGTCACAGTGGTTCAGGATACGGCTATCCCGACAGCTGTACCGATACCAAATTCCTACATCTCCATGGTGCCTTCGTCTGGGAACGGGCCAACTATATACGTGCAAATTTTGCCTGGGACTGAGTACGGTTTGTTTATCGGTGTCTCTGATATAGACTCTGCAACAGAATTCACAGTAACATCTAGCAACCAACTTGTTACCGTTACTGACCCATCAGGCCTCATCGCAACTGGCTGGGGGAAGAGCGTTGACGAAGATATCATTGCGGCAATGAGTCCTTCAGCTTACAGCCTCAATGTTGACGATGGACCAGCACCTATGAACTGTACCATTGATTCGGAGGGTGAACTTTACTTACCATTTGATGCAGATGGTGTTTGGTATTATAATATTACTTTACAAGCGTCTGGAGGGTTGGAGGAAGGCTTTTTCCTTTACAGCGAGGTTGGATATGGAGGACATCCAAATTACAGAGCTTTTATAATACCTATATAACGTTATATAGCGTTATTATTTTTGTACTAAATTAGTTTAGGGTTATAATTTTTGCTTCTAGGTGATTGAGTTAAACGAACTTAATTTAAACTTTAAACTTGGCATTATCTATTTCTAGATCTCTTAAACTCTAGCTTGGCATGCAATCTCGATCGACTCTAGAACGGGGCCTGAGGCACGGTCCGTACCAGCAGCCTTCCCCTGAACACCTCGCAAGACTCACCAGTCGCCAACTCAAAATTATAGAGTCACGAGGAAATCACGCAGAGATGCTGCACTGCCACTGTCAGGCTCTGTGCCATGCTCTCATCGTCTAACTAGGCACCCTCATGAGCGTCCTAATCTGTACAGTCAACAGCTCGTCCCTTGTCTGATCAGCGGTTAGAGTTGATTGGGTACTTACGTCCAGAGGTACGGAGTACTTCGCGAAAACTTCCAAGTGATCATCCTGGTTGGAAATCGTAACCATTTTCCCCAAATCAAATGATAGAAGTTTTGCTGGTCTCTCCAATCAAATATTAAGAACCCCTGTCGGGCATACCGGTACGCCTCCTGAGGCTCCTCAATTGGCACGTGCTTGGCTCATCGTCTCTGTTGAACAGGCTACGGCTACTGTTATCATTGGTACGTACGCGAACAGTATGAATTTCAACTATCAAAAACAACTAGCTAATAACAGCTACAGCTGGGGAAATACACCCATATCATATACGCACCTGTAAACGTACGTTTCATGTGAAAATGTCTCACAGGTATGATAATTGCCCCGACTCCGACTCTATGACTTCATATGGCTTTTGCCATGGCTTGTCACGTGAGTGTATCAAATACCTGAGGCTACAACACCAACGAAGTGCCTGAGGCCGAGAATTATACACGTGTCGCCGAGGATTCGGTAATCGATCATAGGCCTCTCGCGTTTCGCGACAAACAGCCATCAATGAACACAATACATTCAGTTGTTCACAACAGCCTCCAAATTCGTTGTTAGCCATCAATGGCAGATCCTCTGTCTATTACAGCCAGCGTTATTGGTATTGCAACATTTGCATTCCACGAATCGAAAAGGGTGTACGAGTTGATAGACACAATACAAGGAGCATCTCATGAGATTACAGCCATATCGAGAGATTTAAAGGCTATCAATGCAGTCATGCACACTCTCATAGAGACCATCAGTGGCGAAGATTCGCCTTCGCTAGTTGAGCTGAGTCGTGTTGTCAAAGTACCCTTGAGTAACTGTATTGCAATGTTTGAAGAATTAAGTGCGGCATTACCAAGTGAATTCACGGGCACTAGATCGCCTCATCTGATTAAGAAGATCAGGGGGAAGGTCTCTTGGGCCTTGAAGAAAGAGAAAATTAAGGCATTGCAAAATATGCTTTTGACATACAAATGCTCTTTAGACATTGCAATTGGAGCTGCACAAATGTAAGTCGGGTATGGTAATGTCTTGATGTTTGTAAGCTTATATTGTAGTGTGCATCTCAAGCACGATAAGCTACAGCTGCAGGGTGTTGCAGAAGGAATCGAAAGAATTGAGGCAATGGTCGTCGTATCGCAACAAACAATTTCCAGGCAAGAGGTAAAGACTCAAGTAGCTGAAAAAACCGAAGAGCTAGGCAAAAGGATGATCGAACTGAACAACCTTCAGCTAGACTCACAGCAACCATTAGACGCCGAGGACTCCCAAAAGAGAAACCCTGATGCCATTGAAGCATTGGGAAGGGTCATTGTCTACGCAGAATCTGTAATTGCCTCTTCAATCTCTTCATCACCACCATCGCCCAATATCCTCCCTTCCGATGAAGTCGCACCTACTCTTCCATTAGAAGGCAGTTCTATTGGCACTCTCAAACCTCTTCTACCTTCGGAAATTTCATTGAAATTTACAAAATACCTTAAATATCCTAGGGATGTACAAGAGATTGACCGTAGGCTCCTTCAACTTATAAGAAGAGGCCCGAAGTTCGAGTATAAGTCTGGCTCCATCTACATGCTCAGAAGCCCTGCTATTCTTAAATACATTAAATTAGGAGTTACTACCAAACACCCCGAAGAAAGGCTGTGGCAACACTCAAAACTTCACAAATTTGAGTTAAATCTAGTATCCATGCCTGAAGGTCGAGACATTAAATTGTTCAGATTTGTGGAGGCTCTGGTTTTCACTGAGCTTTCTAATACAAGGATGAAGATGGCATGCCATTGTGGTTCTGAGCACTTCGAATGGTTCAAAATTACAGCTCGTGACGTTCGGATGGTAGTCAAGCGTTGGCGCTGGTGGTTGGAAGAATGCGATCCTTACCAGTCATCTGGGGGCCTTCAAACGTTCTGGATGAAGGCAACTTTGATTAGTCCGCCTCCGACTGATAACTTGCCATGGAACTTCAAAGACTACAATGATCGTTGGATGGCATGGCTAACCCATGAAAATACCAAGAGATTGTCAGAATGTAAACCAGAGGCCGTTGATGCATAAAAAAAGTGTAGAAGGAATAAAGCAATACTACTATATTTATATGATACAATATAACACAAGTTACCCCCCTAGCCAGATAGCCCTGACCCTAAGTAGTTACTAAACCATCCAATCATTGGCCAAATTGGGGCGTTTGTCTCTATCAGTGTGTGTNAAAAAAAACTCAAAAACTCAATTTAACTTAAATTTAATTGAGTCGAGTTGAGTTGAGTTTGAGTTGAACTCAACTCGACTCAAACAACTCAACGTATAATTTTATACAGTTTTGTATAAGTTTATGCAATTTTATACAGAGCACAAAATAAATGACAAAATAGGTGATGGCGAAATGATTAGTAATCATGTTAGTTCAGCTAGTAAAATCAACTATATTATTGGTGTATCTTTATTACTAATCAAATACTAATCTTAAATAGGAATAGTGTTGAGTCAACTTAATTTAACTTAAGTTGAATTGAGTTGAGTTTGAGTTGTATAGTATAATGGTTGAGTTGAGTAGAGTACACCTTAAAACTCAACTCAACTCAACTCATTATACACACTTGTCTCTATTGATTTGCCTTATACTTCTTTCTGCCCTTGTGACTCGGTCTCATGTTGTGTTGACATTCAGAATATTAACTTGCTCCTTCTTCCAGGTTATATTCTCTTTACTACACTTGTTCCAAAGTCTTTCTTCCTTTCGACAGTTAATCCTTTCAATAACTCACNTTTTGTCAAACGTACCAGTTCTTCACTAGTTAATATGTTTACAATTTTAAAACCTAGGAATCCTTGTTCTCTGTGCTGCAAAAAGGTTGAACTACATTTAATCGCCTAGGACCCCATCTGTTCGTAAAGTAGAACTAAAAACCTGACTATTATCAGATTACGGAAAACCGCTACAATAGCCTCATAGACATTTCTGGCAGCATGACTTGAATTGTGCCACCCACAACCAGCCCGCCTAGTATTTATCCTAGCTGAATAATACCTGTTATTAGAATTAGACCTGCTATTTCAACGACCCCTTCCTGCATCACTCTATACTAGCGCTGCGGTTGCTGCTATTAGGATCAAAAGCCTGAGCTTTTCAGGGCATATCCGCTTGCTATAACTTAGGGCACAATTGCGAACGTGATATTAAATGCTGCAAAGTTCTTGACGCTATGAAAGATCACCATGACAGCATTAGTCCTCGCCTCATATATGTCCAGTAAATAAGCAAAGGAAATGTTATTTGCAATCATAAAACCAAACTTCACTAATGAGTATTAGTATAAATCTCCAGTAATTGCACCAATAAAATAACTTACTAAATAAAGAACTAATAAGAGGAAAAGCTCAATGTGTTTTGGCCTGTACACATAATCCATAAATCAATGCTCTAACTGCGTATATAATTCTAGTATTGATCAACAACAATAATACTATTATAAATCATTATTAATAAATTTCAATTCATTATCTTCTTTATTAACCTCTTTTATATTATGTGATTTAATATTGTGAAAGATTTTGGTCATGTGCTTTTCGGTTATAAATCATGTGATTTTACTCTACCCAATTCTTGCAACGGCCTTGGCCGTTAAAGAAAGCTCGTTTTGAATCCTGAGAAGCAAAAGTATGCTCGCAGCGAGCACCTTGATTTGTAAGACTACACCTCAAAGTGGTTGCGTTCGAAGTATTATACTTTAACGTACTAAATGAGGATGTGCTGTATTTATACTACAGGCCGGAATAGTCCTAATTGTAGTACTGCAATTGGGACTTCGGACTAATATTTGCGTATATAGATTTCGCTTCTTCTTAGTCGATCTGTCGAACTACGTAATAGTGCTCCTCTTGGCCCTTGTGTTCTGTGCAGCTACTCTCTATTTGTCCGTCGTACCCTTATCATTCAAGTTGAGTGATCGGATTGTAACTCCTGCCCCATATCGGTGCTGAAACTGTGAGTCCGTTCTTATTGGCTGTTTTGTAACACTCTCTGTTATGGTGAGACTGCGATCCCGCGAGAGCTGCTGGAGAGATTCATCAGACATCTGCCCCAGCCACTGGAATGATCTAGCTCCAGCAGAGACGCGCTTAGCTGAAACCAAGTCCCCAAAGGTTGAGATGATCACTTGCTGGCCATCATCAGTCATAGATACGTCTTCGAAGTCGTTGATTCGCTGATTGTGTACTTGTACAGTGGCTTCGGAGCAGATGGCTAAACACTGTTTTACGCTCTCCAATTCTTCTTTCATTCTGTCGAGCTCAGCCACCTGTTCGTCCGACTGTTTGAGCGGTTGCGATGAGAACTCTTTCAGTCGATTGTTGACATTCTGGAGGTGGTTTTCGAGCTGGTTGGTTGCAGTAGAAAGCCTCTCTTTGCACGCATTGAAGGTATCGACTGTAGTTTGCCGTGCGTAGAGAAGCCCTCCAAGGGTGATAATCGGTTTTTGATAACTAGCTAACGGTGATGAGATATTCTTGGTTGCATCAGGATGGACCTGATTTATGTATGTAGCGACCTGGGCGCAGATATCGAGGCATTGTTGCGTGCTGTCTCTCTCCTCTTGCACTTGCTGTCTCTCGGCCGCATCTCCACCCGAAATTGTCTCGCCCTGTAAAGAAAGGCTCTGTAGTTTCTTGTCGATCTCTTGTAGGTGATCTTCGAGGTCGGCTGTCGTATTCTCGATGACTCCTTTATATTCCTTGAGAACGCTAGCGGTGATGACGGACTTGCGACTATATGATGACGTATTAGTTCTGTCTCCAAAGCTGCACGTCAAACTTACATGTTTGCGTTACCCAGTGCAATCATAATGGTAGATTTATACCCTGCCAGCATGTTTTTAAATCCAACTATGCCATCACCCATGTACTTTAACTTCGCCCAGTCCCTGAAACTTGTTCTAGATCCACTGGAATGCGCTGCACATGTGACAATTACCGCTTCGAATTCCTTGCATGCCTTACCACATCGGAGAAGAGGGAGTTTTAGCGTTGCAAGGTCGACATCCGTGCTGGCGACAGTCTCTTGAACAGATTGTAAGACCTCACTAAGAGCCTCGAGCTCTTCCCTAAGCTCACGCACAGCCCTTTGATTGTTCTGAAAGCTTTCGACCAGCTGGTAGAGCTGTCTACTGGACTGAAAGGCAAATACTGCCAATGCCAGTAGCCCAGAAGCTACGCCAATCGGTTCTGCCATTCGATCGAGGGAAATGGATAGAGCCCCGAAATTATATATACTAGAAGACAATGGTTGGTAGGAGCAAGAGATGGTAATGCTAATGATGTGCGCGAGGTGGGGTGTTTCTTATCGTCCATCATCTCGATGCGCAACGCGTGGAAGCGGCCCTTTCCGCTTCGGGGCGTCCGGCGGCTATTCCTTTAATGAAATGGTTGGCAGAATCACATTCAACATCTTTTTTTAGTAATANTTTTTTTTACAATCATACTCTTTATTCGACCTCCTAATATAGGCGTCTGTAGAGACTCCTCGAGCTACAGTACACAGTATCCTACACTAATATTCCTGTCCTTTATTCGCATTCTGCCAGCGGTAGGGAAATCAACAGTAAAAGGGCAAAGGACAGAACCTTACTCAAAAGTTATAGCCTAAGCCACCTAAATTCTTATACACTTATCATTTCATAGTTTAGTTTACTGTCTTCTTGTATTGTGCTCTATTCCAATTATAGCTTTTCATAAGGTCTATCCCTTGCTATGATGTCTGTTTTTAATAAGGTTTAATTTGATTATTCCTCATCTTACTATGAGGATACTTGTTGATATGTTTAATTTCTTAGCTAACTCAGTATGCTTGTTGATAGTTATTTTTTTTTTCGAGTTGTGGTTTATCATTGTAATCAGCCTTACAGACTATAAATAATTGTCAGGCAGGAAAGTAGGTTTACCATGTCCATTTTCCGTCGTAGTAGGGTACAGCATACATACATCTTAAAAGGGAAAGACCAAACCCTTTTGCGATAGTAATACTATAGTTATCCCTATCTATAGTGTTTCGGGAGGTTCGGAAGGATGATTTTCGACGCGCCAACGCGCCGCCGACAGAGAAATAAGTATCGCTGAATGAATGAATCAATCTTGGCTCTACAGACAAAGCTATAGGTTCATAGCCCTCACCGCGTACAGGTGTTGAGTCTCGAGGGCCCACATTCAACTATCGAGTACCAACTAACCCGCATGCTTATAGCAATCCTCGATTTTCAACCCGAAGTTAAAGACTTGAGCAGTATTTGCCAGATGATTTGCCAAGGTTATGGTAAAGGAGGCGCTTGGATTTTTTATATAGCAATGCTTGATTATGTGCGAGCCAAGCCAGTTTCCTCTTGAAAGACCAGGATTTGTATTGTCTAGCCCGTATTACGAGTTTACTCGCGACTAGAGAGAGGTCCAAAATGGGCACTCAAATCAGCCCTCGAACTTTCTAAATTTACCCAGCGTTGGTAGCAGTCGCAGCCGAGGAGTCGAAATATGTCCCCGGGTTCACTAGACCAGAACTTGTTCATCATTACTCACCTGCTTCCTACCTTAGGCCCACTGTTACTTACTTTACTCACCCAATTTTGCCGATAAAGCAGCCCTGCTCACCTTTCCGAACAGGAACGGATTTCTTTCGCGTTAGAATTGACGTGTGATAACCATGTGTTATTAGAATTAGACCTGCTATTTCAACGACTCCTTCCTGTATCACTCTATACTAGCGCTGCTGTTGCTGCTGTTGCTGCTATTAGAATCTAAAGTCTGTGCTTTTCAGGGCATCACAACCACCAATGTGAATTTAATTAGGAGTCAACCATTTATAGTGTTCTACTAATACATAAACTTCGTACTCTTGCTTATCAATTAACTTATTGATTCATTTTGTGGTATTTTTATCTTATTTTTCTAGCACAACTATCTCATTTCATTTTTCACTTGTAAATTATTTCTACTTTCAGTAAAGCAATTACTTGAAAAATCTTTAATAGTTTTCAATGAGATTTATATCAAGACTTATAGAAATAAAGTATTAAAATAATATTATATTTCGTTGAATATTAAAATAGGCAAACATTTGGTAGGTTCGTAAGGCGGAATGATTTTGTCCGATTTTGGAGGCCTGGGCGTTACTGCCTGAGGCCCGGATATTACATCAACCTTCAACACAGCTTCATCCATCAAGTAATTTATCTCAAAATAGGTTTCGAAAATATAAACTCAATACCACCAATCGGATAGACCTTTCACTACCTACGATACATTTGGGCTTACTTTGCCCTTACTAAAGCCATTCCTCCTACTCTATGAACAGACTTAGCTCGGACATATCTAAGGTCGCTCCTGACTTGCGAAGTGGGAGTCGGGCGAAGAGTTGCACTCGCTGCCGTCAGGCTAAGCTTGCTTGCGACGCGCGAAGGCATCTGCACGAGGCTTGCTCTCGGTGCAAATTGAAGAACCTCGACTGTCGATTTGATGCAAATTTTAAACGCGTAGCGACAAGAAAGTAAGTCGATGGACCTTCTCCCCAGTATTTACAGTATTCTCACCCGGACAGACTCACGGAAGAGATCAGCCATGGGATGCACGCTTTACGCTCTACAGAACAAACCTGTCTTCCAGAACGGTTGACTTTGAAACCAGCCCGAAATATTGATCGGAGCGGTGTATTATCCGCAACTAGAAATAAATCGCTATCGGTGGAGCCCGTTTCATTCGACGGGGGGCACTCCTTGCTGTGGCCTAATATCACTGACAGCGACAGGGCCCGGTCCTACACCTTGGGGACACTCAACCTGGAGGCACAGACTGTTGTAAGATTATTTCAACAGTGTGTTTCATCACTATTACCACTGCAACATTTTCGCTGACAGAGCTGTGTAGCTTCGGCGAGCACTATCATCCGTATTCGATATTTATCCAACCCTCTCCTTCTCTGTCGGATCTACTAACCAGATCACCATTGCTTTTCTGGACCATAATCCTGGTAGCCAGTCAAGACCACGCTCAATTCGCGGCTGTTTATCAAAAAGTGACGGCAGAGCACGAGGGCCTCCTCTCACCAATTCTTCAGAGAGCCATTCAACAAATTGAAACAATCCATGCACTACTTCTCCTCTGCATGTGGCCGATCCCCCAGTCTCGACATTTCCACAATCCGGCTTGGAACTATATAGGGCTGGCAATCAATGCCGCCATGCAGCTTAATTGTCATAGTCCCCTGGGCCCCACTAGCAAGACAGATGGGTGGAAAGGCCTCGGGCATATTGCTGTGAACGAGTTGAGTACTATAGACCAGTCCCGGACTTGGCTAGGCTGTTTCTGGGTGGGCAACGTGTTAGTGTTATGCTAGTGGAGCTGTAGATACACGTTTGTTAATTGATGTGTGGTAGGATTGCTGCCTTTTACGGATTGCCCCCGCCGATGTCAACGCAGCAACAAATAAGGTCCGTCGATAAAGCTCTTAGTGCCATCTCCAACTCAATCCCGCCGTGGTGGGGTTTGTTATTTTCGATTGTCAAGATCACGAATTCGGTAATGGACACACTCGGCTGTCTCGAAGATCACGCTCTGCATTTTTCGCTCACACAGGTGTTTGACGACCAGCTGAATGAGCTTAAGAGGGCAAATTCGGACATTTGGATATCGAAAATTGAGATCGAATGGTGTAACGCTAAATTATATCTTTATGCTTTGACATTCACCATCCCAACCAACGCAAACCCTTCTCATAATATACAGATACAGATTCATCGTCAAGCAATTTTGCATAAAGCCCTTGAAGCTGCCTCAAACCTCATCACCGAACTGAAAAAGCTTGGCCAGCTGTATACGTCAGATTCGTATCCTGGTGGCTTACTCAATTTCGTCCCCAAGTCTTACTTTACGGCGCTGTTCAACGCGACGACTTTTCTCTTCAGATTCATGGCAACCTATATCTCGCGTACACCCTCCCAAGAAAACCACGCTATGGGTCTGATTGTAGAAGCGCACAAGGTATTCCAATCATTTCCAGGGCAAAGAGAATTGACACGTGCCGCTATCCACATCGAAATGCTCATGGAGATCCTAAGGGTTGGCGCCAGCGTCAACTTGAACGAGCTGGTCGTGAACAATAAGCTTGGAGCGTCGGTTATGTTTGACGCCGTGTTTCATGCATGCCGTCAGAGAAATATAGACCCCAGGACAGGGCAGGCTTTGACTGTGCAAGAATGGAAGACGGTTAATGAGACGTTTGCTCAAAGGTTACCCGAGGCACCGGCGCAGAAGATGATGGATCGTAATGGAAATGTCAGTGGCAGTGTTGGGTACGGAAGTGATGGCTTTGACTTGATACCACAGTCGTTGACGGGAATCTCTGAGGTGCAGAACCCACAGTGGTGGGAAGCATGGGATAATTATATTGATCTGTTTCAGGTTGGTGTTGAGCAGGTAAGGGATTTTGATTTGGAACAGTCGACGGATGATTATTATAACCTAGGTGGGCTTGGAGGGTTTATGTACACGTAATTAGGGGAAGTAGACTCACCAGATTTGAGAAGGAGAAGGAAAAGATCGAGAGAAATCTGTTTGCTGGATGGAATGGAAGACAGAAGACAGAGAAGGTACTTTTGATGGAGGAGATATTGAAGTCACTGACGAGATGGGGTCATAAAGGAGGTCGAGTTGGAGTTGGAGTTAAGGTTATAGCTAAAGTTAATACCNTTTTTTTATCCCCTCACCCATCTTTCACGAGGGTTATTTAACTAGCAAACATTCTGTTCAGTTATCTACCAGCAAGTAAAAGTAAGCACTTAACAAATCCCTTTCCAAAGATCAGCTTGAAGCTGAAGGCTGGGTTCCTTCCTTCCTGCGTTTAAACCCCACAACGCATCTCCGGTTCACCGCAAACCACGATAGTCGAGTTGCGTGTCGAGATTATGTCTCACCAGCAGAATGATGGATGTCAAAATGTGGATGATCAGGCTGTAATTCGTGCACGCATGAAACAGTAAGATACAGTCGTAATTACCGTGAATATTCTGCAGGAAGAAGTGTGCCCCTGAGATTGGTCGGGTAGTCCCCTGACAGCTGCGGCTTTCGCAGTCTCCGAACTGCGAAAGCCGCAGTTCGTATATAAATTGCGGAGTTGTCACGGTCACTTCCACGTCGCCGATGACAAGTTGTCATGGGTGTGCGTCTGTTTTGACTGACATCAGTGAGAAGGTATACGAGTAAATAGCCCAGATTTCCTGTGATGGAACTCAGGTGGTGTAAATCCATACACAAAATATCGGCCCCTTCTCCTCCGACTAAGAATCCCGACCAGCCAGCTTTCACTCAACACTTTCTTCTCATCCGTGACCATGTCATGATCTACAACTCCTACGGTAGTCTCGGGGAGGCAGTGCTAATGGATCTGTAAAATGGCAAATGTTTCATTTGACTGCGGATACCTGGCTGTGTGGGAGAGAACATATATATATATCAGGACTGCGAGATGCTTTCTGGATCTTCCCTCATCTCATCTCACTTTATTTTCATCACTTTAAAGCTTGCAACCACAGCTCCCAGGTCCTGCAATCATGAAGATGCGATTTTCAGGATCATGTCTCCTCTCTCTCCTCCCAATCCTCCTTCTTTCTAGCTCATCGCCCCTCTCCTTTGCTCTGGCCCAAAAATTAACCTGCAAAACGACACCTAATGACTTCACCTGGCCCAGCCTCTCCCAATGGGCCTCCCTCAATCACTCCCTCTCAGGCCGCCTACTACACCCTCTCCCCCCCGCATCAGCATGCCACCCCTCCTTCCCCGACTTCAGCAACGACACCTGCGCCAAGATTAGGGATCAGTGGTCCAACTTCACCTTCCACCAGAACAACCCAGTCAGCGTGGCGTGGAACAACATGAACAATGATTCCTGTCTCTCGGATGCATCGGCGCCGTGCAGCGAGCTGGGATATCCCGTATACGTGGTTAATGCGTCGTCGGCACACGATATCAAGCTCGCGGTGAATTTTGCGAGAGAGCATAATGTGAGGTTGAACGTTAAGGCGTCGGGACACGACTACTTGAGACGGTGAGTTGGGTGGTTTCCAAGTTCGCAATTTGGGAAGTTGAGTAACAATATGCCTAATTTGAGGGAACATCTAGATCTACAGCGCCGTATTCCCTCTCAATCTGGACGCGATACATGGTCGGTTACGAATTCCATGACACGTTCCGGCCGAAGGGTTGCCATACCACGATCAAAACCACGGCGGTGACTGCCGAGGCTGGTTCGTATGTCAAAGATATATACTATAACCTGAATCTGCGCAACCAGACATGCGTCGATGGGCTGGGGGCGGAAGTTACCATGGGTGGATATCTGACCGGTGGTGGCCATAGTCCTATCTCGCATATCTACGGGCTGGGCGCGGATCAGGTTTATGAGGTTGAAATGGTGACACCGACAGGGGAAATAGTCACAGCAAACGAGTGTCAGAATACCGACCTATTCTGGGCTGTTCGAGGGGTAAGTATCAAGTCTTTATCGACTTTTTGGAAGTAATACTAACAAATATCTTAGGGTGGCGGGGGCACATTTGGCGTCTTGACGAAAGTCACCATTCGCACAATTCCAGCTACCCCAATCGCGGTATACGACTTCACGCTAGAAACAGCGCCAAACTCCACGACCTACTGGGAAATCCTGTCCTATTTCCTAGCTCAATATCCTGCCCTCTCCGCCGCGAACGTCTCGGCGTACACGTATCTCGACGCCAACACCTCCAGCGATGGAGAAGCCGTCGCATCATTCCAGGGCGTCTTCGTCTTGCCTGACGCATCTTCGGCGAGCGAGTTGGCAGACATGTGGGCACCGTTTTGGGCCCACGTTAACGAGACGTATCCTAACCAGACAACGACTAAAGTGGTATCGAACCTCTTCCCGAACCTTTACGCTTTGTATGAGGTGTATGCCGATGGTAGCACGGCGGGAATAGATAAGGTGGTTGGATCATGGCTTTTGCCCTCAGAGACTCTGACAAATAATGAAGGTTTCAGTGATGCGCTGAGAACTTTTATGGGAGATGCAGGAGCGAGGTTGTATATGGTATCTGGGAATGGTGTCTGGGATGTGGTGCCGAGAGGTGGCAGCGATTCCGTTAACCCTGCTTGGAGAAAGGCGTTGATTCATGCTGGTGAGTTGTTAAGCTTGGGTTGCAACTGTCTGAAGAAGGTGTAAGTATTTTGACTCTGACACTTATATAGTGACTTCCAAAGACTGGACACCACTCAACGAAATCGAGCGAGCAGAAAGAGAGTATAGCGTCAACAGAGTCCAAACCGAGGCTTTACGGCAATTACTTCCTGAATCGGGAGCTTATGTCAACGAGGTATGGCTGTCAAGCCCGACTCGCTCTGTCTGTCTGTCCGTGGAGCAATTACTGACGAACTTAGGCATATATTAATGAACCCGATTTTCAGCGAGCGTTCTGGGGGAAAAATTACCATAGGTTGGCGCAGATCAAAAAGGCTGTTGATCCACACGATGTGTTTTGGTGTCATGTTTGTGTGGGGAGTGAGGGATGGGAGGAGGTTGGAGATTATTTATGTCGGGTTTGATGAGTTGGGGGGTAGGGGAAGAGATTATGCTATTCTTGGGCCTGATTTACTAAACATGTTCGAAGTCCGAGCGGTTAATAGCTCTTAGAGTATTTACTCTATGTGCCAGGCTATTAACCTGATGTCTGTACAAATATAATTCCTTACCTTCTAGAACGCTTAACCGTTTTCCCTTCTTTATAATCAACCAGAAGTCAGGACTTAGGCTTAAATATAAGGCTTAAATAAGCGTCGACCGCTATAGCTAGAGCCTATACTGTGACAAGTTTTACTTTGAATTTACTTTAAATACTATTCCCCCCCCTTCACACATGCAAAGGTCAAAACTGGGATTATTGCTAGGATTAGACTAGGATCGTGAGATTCTGAACAAGGACTGTAAAGACCTTATGAGCTCATTTGGGTAATATTCATGAAATAGAATTCCCACTTTACAAAGGTTATGCAAGGGTTTGAGCAAATGAGATCACGCAAATCACACTTTAC